>JARFIX010000766.1:0-15384 GCA_036346125.1 Lycocerus yunnanus | reverse complement strand
TTACAAATTGTTACTATACTTCAATTTGAAGTTGTGAATTTGAAATTCTCAAATAAAAATTTAGAATTAATAATTACAAATTGTTAACTATACTTCAATTTGAAGTTGTGAATTTGAAATTCTCAAATAAACAATTTAGAATTAATAATTTCAAATTATTAACTATACTTCAATTTGAAGTTGTGAATTTGAAATTCTCAAATAAACAATTTAGAACTGATAATTACAAATTGTTAACTATACTTCAATTTGAAGTTGTGAATTTGAAATTCTCAAATAAACAATTTAGATATAATAATTACAAATTGTTAACTATACTTCAATTTGAAGTTGTGAATTTGAAACTCTGAAATAAACAATTTAGAATTAATAATTACAAATTGTTAACTATACTTCAATTTGAAGTTGTAAATTTAAAATTCTCAAATAAACAATTTAGAATTAATAATTACAAATTGTTAACTATACTTCAATTTGAAGTTGTGAATTTGAAGTTCTCAAATAAACAATTTAGAACTGATAATTACAAATTGTTTACTATACTTTAATTTGAAGTTGTGAACTTGAAATTCTTAAATAAACAATTTAGAATTAATAATTATAAATTGTTTACTATACTTTAATTTGAAGTTGTGAATTTGAAATTCTGAAATAAACAATTTAGAATAAATAATTACAAATTGTTGACTATACTTCAATTTGAAGTTGTGAATTTGAAATTCTCAAATAAATAATTTAGAATTAATAATTACAAATTGTTAACTATACTTCAATTTGAAGTTGTGAATTTGAAATTCTCAAATAAACAATTTAGAATTAATAATTACAAATTGTTAACTATACTTCAATTTGAAGTTGTGAATTTGAAGTTCTCAAATAAACAATTTAGAACTGATAATTACAAATTGTTAACTATACTTTAATTTGAAGTTGTGAATTTGAAATTCTTAAATAAACAATTTAGAATTAATAATTACAAATTGTTAACTATACTTCAATTTGAAGTTGTGAATTTGAAATTCTCAAATAAACAATTTAGAATTATAATTACAAATTGTTAACTATACTTCAATTTGAAGTTGTGAATTTAAAATTCTCAAATAAACAATTTAGAATTAATAATTACAAATTGTTAACTATTCTTCAATTTGAAGTTGTGAATTTGAAATTCTCAAATAAACAATTTAGAACTGATAATTACAAATTATTAACTATACTTCAATTTGAAGTTGTGAATTTGAAGTTCTCAAATAAACAATTTAGAACTGATAATTACAAATTGTTAACTATACTTTAATTTGAAGTTGTGAATTTGAAATTCTGAAATAAACAATTTAGAATTAATAATTACAAATTGTTAACTATACTTCAATTTGAAGTTGTGAATTTAAAATTCTCAAATAAACAATTTAGAATTAATAATTCCAGGTTATTAACTATACTTCAATTTGAAGCTGTGAATTTGAAATTCTCAAATAAACAATTTAGAACTGATAATTACAAATTGTTAACTATACTTTAATATGAAGTTGTGAATTTGAAATTCTGAAATAAACAATTTAGAATAAATAATTACAAATTGTTAACTATACTTCAATTTGAAGTTGTGAATTTGAAATTCTCAAATAAACAATTTAGAAATAATAATTACTAATTGTTAACTATACATCAATTTGAAGTTGTGAATTTGAAATTCTCAAATAAACAATTTAGAACTGATAATTACAAATTGTTAACTATACATCAATTTGAAGTTGTGAATTTAAAATTCTCAAATAAACAATTTAGAACTGATAATTACAAATTGTTAGCTATCCTTTAATTTGAAGTTGTGAATTTGAGATTCTCAAATAAACAATTTAGAATTAATAATTACAAATTGTTAACTATACTTCAATTTAAAGTTGTGAATTTGAAATTCTCAAATAAACAATTTAGAATTAATAATTACAAATTGTTAAATATATTTCAATTTGAAGTTGTGAATTTGAAATTCTCAAATAAATAATTTAGAACTGATAATTACAAATTGTTAACTTTACATCAATTTGAAGTTGTGAATTTAAAATTCCTAAATAAACAATTTAGAACTGATAATTACAAATTGTTAGCTATACTTTAATTTGAAGTTGTGAATTTGAAATTCTCAAATAAACAATTTAGAATTAATAATTACAAATTGTTAACTATACTTCAATTTGAAGTTGTGAATTTAAAATTCTTAAATAAACAATTTAAAATTAATAATTACAAATTGTTACCTATACTTCAATTTGAAGTTGTGAATTTGAAATTCTTAAATAAACAGTTTAGAACTGATAATTACAAATTGTTAACTATACTTCAATTTGAAGTTGTGAATTTAAAATTCTGAAATAAACAATTTAGAATAAATAATTACAAATTGTTGACTATACTTCAATTTGAAGTTGTGAATTTGAAATTCTCAAATAAATAATTTAGAATTAATAATTACAAATTGTTAACTATACTTCAATTTGAAGTTGTGAATTTGAAATTCTCAAATAAACAATTTAGAATTAACAATTACAAATTGTTAACTATACTTCAATTTGAAGTTGTGAATTTGAAATTCTCAAATAAACAATTTAGAAGTAATAATTACTAATTGTTAACTATACATCAATTTGAAATTGTGAATTTGAAATTCTCAAATAAACAATTTAGAACTGATAATTACAAATTGTTAACTATACATCAATTTGAAGTTGTGAATTTAAATTCTCAAATAAACAATTTAGAACTGATAATTACAAATTGTTAACTATACTTTAATTTGAAGTTGTGAATTTGAATTCTCAAATAAACAATTTAGAATTAATAATTACAAATTGTTAACTATACTTCAATTTGAAGTTGTGAATTTGAAATTCTCAAATAAACAATTTAGAACTGATAATTACAAATTGTTAACTATACATCAATTTGAAGTTGTGAATTTAAAATTCTCAAATAAACAATTTAGAACTGATAATTACAAATTGTTAGCTATACTTTAATTTGAAGTTGTGAATTTGAGATTCTCAAATAAACAATTTAGAATTAATAATTACAAATTGTTAACTATACTTCAATTTAAAGTTGTGAATTTGAAATTCTCAAATAAACAATTTAGAATTAATAATTACAAATTGTTAAATATATTTCAATTTGAAGTTGTGAATTTGAAATTCTCAAATAAATAATTTAGAACTGATAATTACAAATTGTTAACTTTACATCAATTTGAAGTTGTGAATTTAAAATTCCTAAATAAACAATTTAGAACTGATAATTACAAATTGTTAGCTATACTTTAATTTGAAGTTGTGAATTTGAAATTCTCAAATAAACAATTTAGAATTAATAATTACAAATTGTTAACTATACTTCAATTTGAAGTTGTAAATTTGAAATTCTCAAATAAACAATTTAAAATTAATAATTACAAATTGTTAACTATTCTTCAATTTGAAGTTGTGAATTTGAAATTCTCAAATAAACAATTTAGAACTGATAATTACAAATTGTTAACTATACTTCAATTTGAAGTTGTGAATTTGAAATTCTCAAATAAACAATTTAGAATAAATAATTACAAATTGTTGACTATACTTCAATTTGAAGTTGTGAATTTGAAATTCTCAAATAAATAATTTAGAATTAATAATTACAAATTGTTAACTATACTTCAATTTGAAGTTGTGAATTTGAAATTCTCAAATAAACAATTTAGAATTAATAATTACAAATTGTTAACTATACTTCAATTTGAAGTTGTGAATTTGAAATTCTCAAATAAACAATTTAGAAGTAATAATTACTAATTGTTAACTATACATCAATTTGAAGTTGTGAATTTGAAATTCTCAAATAAACAATTTAGAACTGATAATTACAAATTGTTAACTATACATCAATTTGAAGTTGTGAATTTAAAATTCTCAAATAAACAATTTAGAACTGATAATTACAAATTGTTAACTATACTTAATTTGAAGTTGTGAATTTGAAATTCTCAAATAAACAATTTAGAATTAATAATTACAAATTGTTAACTATACTTAATTTGAAGTTGTGAATTTGAAATTCTCAAATAAACAATTTAGAATTAATAATTACAAATTGTTAACTATACTTCAATTTGAAGTTGTGAATTTGAAATTCTCAAATAAACAATTTAGAATTAATAATTACAAATTGTTAACTATACTTCAATTTGAAGTTGTGAATTTGAAATTCTCAAATAAACAATTTAGAATTATAATTACAAATTGTTAACTATACTTCAATTTGAAGTTGTGAATTTAAAATTCTCAAATAAACAATTTAAAACTATAATTACAAATTGTTAACTATACTTCAATTTGAAGTTGTGATTTGAAATTCTCAAATAAACAATTTAGAATTAATAATTACAAATTGTTAACTATACTTCAATTTGAAGTTGTGAATTTGAAATTCTCAAATAAACAATTTAGAACTGATAATTACAAATTATTAACTATACTTCAATTTGAAGTTGTGAATTTGAAATTCTCAAATAAACAATTTAGAATTAATAATTACAAATTGTTAACTATACTTCAATTTGAAGTTGTGAATTTGAAATTCTCAAATAAACAATTTAGAATTAATAATTACAAATTGTTAACTATACTTCAATTTGAAGTTGTGAATTTGAAATGTCTAAATAAACAATTTAAAATTAATAATTACAAATTGTTAACTATACTTCAATTTGAAGTTGTGAATTTGAAATTCTCAAATAAACAGTTTAGAACTGATAATTACAAATTTTAACTATACTTCAATTTGAAGTTGTGAATTTGAAATTCTCAAATAAACAATTTAGAACTGATAATTACAAATTGTTAACTATACTTTAATTTGAAGTTGTGAATTTGAAATTCTCAAATAAACAATTTAGAATTAATAATTACAAATTGTTAACTATACTTCAATTTGAAGTTGTAATTTGAAATTCTCAAATAAACAATTTAGAACTGATAATTACAAATTGTTAACTATACTTTAATTTGAAGTTGTGAATTTGAAATTCTCAAATAAACAATTTAGAATTAATAATTACAAATTGTTAACTATACTTCAATTTGAAGTTGTGAATTTGAAATTCTCAAATAAATAATTTAGAATTAATAATTACAAATTGTTAACTATACTTCAATTTGAAGTTGTGAATTTGAAATTCTCAAATAAACAATTTAGAATTAATAATTACAAATTGTTAACTATACTTCAATTTGAAGTTGTGAATTTGAAATTCTCAAATAAACAATTTAGAATAATAATTACAAATTGTTAACTATACTCAATTTGAAGTTGTGAATTTGAAATTCTCAAATAAACAATTTAGAACTGATAATTACAAATTGTTAACTATACTCAATTTGAAGTTGTGAATTTGAAATTCTCAAATAAACAATTTAGAATGTAATTTACAAATTGTTAACTATACTTTAATTTGAAGTTGTGAATTTGAAATTCTCAAATAAACAATTTAGAATTAATAATTACAAATTGTTAACTATACTTCAATTTGAAGTTGTGAATTTGAAATTCTCAAATAAACAATTTAGAATTAATAATTACAAATTGTTAACTATACTTCAATTTGAAGTTGTGAATTTGAAATTCTCAAATAAACAATTTAGAATTAATAATTACAAATTATTAACTATACTTCAATTTGAAGTTGTGAATTTGAAATTCTCAAATAAACAATTTAGAACTGATAATTACAAATTGTTAACTATACTTCAATTTGAAGTTGTGAATTTGAAATTCTCAAATAAACAATTTAGAATTAATAATTACAAATTGTTAACTATACTTCAATTTGAAGTTGTGAATTTGAAATTCTCAAATAAACAATTTAGAACTGATAATTACAAATTGTTAACTATACTTCAATTTGAAGTTGTGAATTTGAAATTCTCAAATAAACAATTTAGAACTGATAATTACAAATTGTTAACTATACTTCAATTTGAAGTTGTGAATTTGAAATTCTCAAATAAACAATTTAGAATTAATAATTACAAATTGTTAACTATACTTCAATTTGAAGTTGTGAATTTGAAATTCTCAAATAAACAATTTAGAATTAATAATTACAAATTGTTAACTATACTTCAATTTGAAGTTGTGAATTTGAAATTCTCAAATAAACAATTTAGAACTGATAATTACAAATTGTTAACTATACTTCAATTTGAAGTTGTGAATTTGAAATTCTCAAATAAACAATTTAGAATAATAATTACAAATTGTTAACTATACTTCAATTTGAAGTTGTGAATTTGAAATTCTCAAATAAACAATTTAGAATTAATAATTACAAATTGTTAACTATACTTCAATTTGAAGTTGTGAATTTGAAATTCTCAAATAAACAATTTAGAATTAATAATTACAAATTGTTAACTATACTTCAATTTGAAGTTGTGAATTTGAAATTCTCAAATAAACAATTTAGAATAATAATTACAAATTGTTAACTATACTTCAATTTGAAGTTGTGAATTTGAAATTCTCAAATAAACAATTTAGAATTATAATTACAAATTGTTAACTATACTTCAATTTGAAGTTGTGAATTTGAAATTCTCAAATAAACAATTTAGAATAATAATTACAAATTGTTAACTATACTTCAATTTGAAGTTGTGAATTTGAAATTCTCAAATAAACAATTTAGAATTAATAATTACAAATTGTTAACTATACTTCAATTTGAAGTTGTGAATTTGAAATTCTCAAATAAACAATTTAGAATTAATAATTACAAATTGTTAACTATACTTCAATTTGAAGTTGTGAATTTGAAATTCTCAAATAAACAATTTAGAATTAATAATTACAAATTGTTAACTATACTTCAATTTGAAGTTGTGAATTTGAAATTCTCAAATAAACAATTTAGAATTATAATTACAAATTGTTAACTATACTTCAATTTGAAGTTGTGAATTTGAAATTCTCAAATAAACAATTTAGAAGTAAAAATTACAAATTGTTAACTATACTTCAATTTGAAGTTGTGAATTTGAAATTCTCAAATAAACAATTTAGAATTAATAATTACAAATTGTTAACTATACTTCAATTTGAAGTTGTGAATTTGAAATTCTCAAATAAACAATTTAGAATAATAATTACAAATTGTTAACTATACTTCAATTTGAAGTTGTGAATTTGAAATTCTCAAATAAACAATTTAGAATTATAATTACAAATTGTTAACTATACTTCAATTTGAAGTTGTGAATTTAAAATTCTCAAATAAACAATTTAGAATATAATTACAAATTGTTAACTATACTTCAATTTGAAGTTGTGAATTTGAAATTATCAAATAAACAATTTAGAATTAATAATTACAAATTGTTAACTATACTTCAATTTGAAGTTGTGAATTTGAAATTCTCAAATAAACAATTTAGAACTAATAATTACAAATTATTAACTATACTTCAATTTGAAGTTGTGAATTTGAAATTCTCAAATAAACAATTTAGAACTAATAATTACAAATTGTTAACTATACTTCAATTTGAAGTTGTGAATTTGAAATTCTCAAATAAACAATTTAGAAGTTAAAATTACAAATTGTTAACTATACTTCAATTTGAAGTTGTGAATTTGAAATTCTCAAATAAACAATTTAGAATTAATAATTACAAATTGTTAACTATACTTCAATTTGAAGTTGTGAATTTGAAATTCTCAAATAAACAATTTAGAATTAATAATTACAAATTGTTAACTATACTTCAATTTGAAGTTGTGAATTTGAAATTCTCAAATAAACAATTTAGAATTAATAATTACAAATTGTTAACTATACTTCAATTTGAAGTTGTGAATTTGAAATTCTCAAATAAACAATTTAGAATTAATAATTACAAATTGTTAACTATACTTCAATTTGAAGTTGTGAATTTGAAATTCTCAAATAAACAATTTAGAATTAATAATTACAAATTGTTAACTATACTTCAATTTGAAGTTGTGAATTTGAAATTCTCAAATAAACAATTTAGAATTAATAATTACAAATTGTTAACTATACTTCAATTTGAAGTTGTGAATTTGAAATTCTCAAATAAACAATTTAGAATTAATAATTACAAATTGTTAACTATACTTCAATTTGAAGTTGTGAATTTGAAATTCTCAAATAAACAATTTAGAATTAATAATTACAAATTGTTAACTATACTTCAATTTGAAGTTGTGAATTTGAAATTTCAAATAAACAATTTAGAATTAATAATTACAAATTGTTAACTATACTTCAATTTGAAGTTGTGAATTTGAAATTCTCAAATAAACAATTTAGAACTGATAATTACAAATTATTAACTATACTTCAATTTGAAGTTGTGAATTTGAAATTCTCAAATAAACAATTTAGAATTATAATTACAAATTGTTAACTATACTTCAATTTGAAGTTGTGAATTTGAAATTCTCAAATAAACAATTTAGAATATAATTACAAATTGTTAACTATACTTCAATTTGAAGTTGTGAATTTGAAATTCTCAAATAAACAATTTAGAATTAATAATTACAAATTGTTAACTATACTTCAATTTGAAGTTGTGAATTTGAAATTCTCAAATAAACAATTTAGAATATAATTACAAATTGTTAACTATACTAATTTGAAGTTGTGATTTGAAATTCAAATAAACAATTTAGAATTAATAATTACAAATTATTAACTATACTTCAATTTGAAGTTGTGAATTTGAAATTCTCAAATAAACAATTTAGAACTGATAATTACAAATTGTTAACTATACTTTAATTTGAAGTTGTGAATTTGAAATTCTCAAATAAACAATTTAGAATTAATAATACAAATTGTTAACTATACTTTAATATGAAGTTGTGAATTTGAAATTCTCAAATAAACAATTTAGAATAAATAATTACAAATTGTTAACTATACTTCAATTTGAAGTTGTGAATTTGAAATTCTCAAATAAACAATTTAGAATTATAATTACAAATTGTTAACTATACTTCAATTTGAAGTTGTGAATTTGAAATTCTCAAATAAACAATTTAGAATTAATAATTACAAATTATTAACTATACTTCAATTTGAAGTTGTGAATTTGAAATTCTCAAATAAACAATTTAGAATTAATAATTACAAATTATTAACTATACTTCAATTTGAAGTTGTGAATTTGAAATTCTCAAATAAACAATTTAGAATTATAATTACAAATTGTTAACTATACTTCAATTTGAAGTTGTGAATTTGAAATTCTCAAATAAACAATTTAGAATTAATAATTACAAATTGTTAACTATACTTCAATTTGAAGTTGTGAATTTGAAATTCTCAAATAAACAATTTAGAATAATAATTACAAATTGTTAACTATACTTCAATTTGAAGTTGTGAATTTGAAATTCTCAAATAAACAATTTAGAACTGATAATTACAAATTGTTAACTATACTTCAATTTGAAGTTGTGAATTTGAAATTCTCAAATAAACAATTTAGAATTAATAATTACAAATTGTTAACTATACTTCAATTTGAAGTTGTGAATTTAAAATTCTCAAATAAACAATTTAGAATTAATAATTACAAATTGTTAACTATACTTCAATTTGAAGTTGTGAATTTGAAATTCTCAAATAAACAATTTAGAACTGATAATTACAAATTGTTAACTATACTTTAATTTGAAGTTGTGAATTTGAAATTCTAAATAAACAATTTAGAATAAATAATTACAAATTGTTAACTATACTTCAATTTGAAGTTGTGAATTTGAAATTCTCAAATAAACAATTTAGAATTAATAATTACAAATTGTTAACTATACTTCAATTTGAAGTTGTGAATTTGAAATTCTCAAATAAACAATTTAGAATTAATAATTACAAATTGTTAACTATACTTCAATTTGAAGTTGTGAATTTAAAATTCTCAAATAAACAATTTAGAATTAATAATTACAAATTGTTAACTATACTTCAATTTGAAGTTGTGAATTTGAAATTCTCAAATAAACAATATAGAATTGTAATTACAAATTGTTAACTATACTTCAATTTGAAGTTGTGAATTTGAAATTCTCAAATAAACAATTTAGAATTAATAATTACAAATTGTTAACTATACTTCAATTTGAAGTTGTGAATTTGAAATTATCAAATAAACAATTTAGAATTAATAATTACAAATTGTTAACTATACTTCAATTTGAAGTTGTGAATTTGAAATTCTCAAATAAACAATTTAGAACTGATAATTACAAATTGTTAACTATACTTCAATTTGAAGTTGTGAATTTGAAATTCTCAAATAAACAATTTAGAATTAATAATTACAAATTGTTAACTATACTTCAATTTGAAGTTGTGAATTTGAAATTTAAATAAACAATTTAGAATTAATAATTACAAATTGTTAACTATACTTCAATTTGAAGTTGTGAATTTGAAATTCTCAAATAAACAATTTAGAATTAATAATTACAAATTATTAACTATACTTCAATTTGAAGTTGTGAATTTGAAATTCTCAAATAAACAATTTAGAATTAATAATTACAAATTGTTAACTATACTTCAATTTGAAGTTGTGAATTTGAAATTCTCAAATAAACAATTTAGAACTGATAATTACAAATTGTTAACTATACTTCAATTTGAAGTTGTGAATTTGAAATTCTCAAATAAACAATTTAGAATTAATAATTACAAATTGTTAACTATACTTCAATTTGAAGTTGTGAATTTGAAATTCTCAAATAAACAATTTAGAATTAATAATTACAAATTATTAACTATACTTCAATTTGAAGTTGTGAATTTGAAATTCTCAAATAAACAATTTAGAACTGATAATTACAAATTGTTAACTATATTTTAATTTGAAGTTGTGAATTTGAAATTCTCAAATAAACAATTTAGAATTAATAATTACAAATTGTTAACTATACTTCAATTTGAAGTTGTGAATTTGAAATTCTCAAATAAACAATTTAGAATTAATAATTACAAATTGTTAACTATACTTCAATTTGAAGTTGTGAATTTGAAATTTCAAATAAACAATTTAGAACTGATAATTACAAATTGTTAACTATACTTCAATTTGAAGTTGTGAATTTGAAATTCTCAAATAAACAATTTAGAATTAATAATTACAAATTGTTAACTATACTTCAATTTGAAGTTGTGAATTTGAAATTCTCAAATAAATAATTTAGAATTAATAATTACAAATTGTTAACTATACTTCAATTTGAAATTGTGAATTTGAAATTTATAAATAAACAATTTAGAATTAATAATTTCAAATTATTAACTATACTTCAATTTGAAGTTGTGAATTTAAAATTCTCAAATAAACAATTTAGAATTAATAATTACAAATTGTTAACTATACTTCAATTTGAAGTTGTGAATTTGAAATTCTCAAATAAACAATTTAGAATTATAATTACAAATTGTTAACTATACTTCAATTTGAAGTTGTGAATTTGAAATTCTCAAATAAACAATTTAGAATTAATAATTACAAATTATTAACTATACTTCAATTTGAAGTTGTGAATTTGAAATTCTCAAATAAACAATTTAGAATTAATAATTACAAATTGTTAACTATACTTCAATTTGAAGTTGTGAATTTGAAATTCTCAAATAAACAATTTAGAACTGATAATTACAAATTGTTAACTATACTTCAATTTGAAGTTGTGAATTTGAAATTATCAAATAAACAATTTAGAATTAATAATTACAAATTGTTAACTATACTTCAATTTGAAGTTGTGAATTTGAAATTCTCAAATAAACAATTTAGAACTGATAATTACAAATTGTTAACTATACTTCAATTTGAAGTTGTGAATTTGAAATTCTCAAATAAACAATTTAGAATTATAATTACAAATTGTTAACTATACTTCAATTTGAAGTTGTGAATTTAAATTCTCAAATAAACAATTTAGAACTGATAATTACAAATTGTTAACTATACTTCAATTTGAAGTTGTGAATTTGAAATTATCAAATAAACAATTTAGAATTAATAATTACAAATTGTTAACTATACTTCAATTTGAAGTTGTGAATTTGAAATTCTCAAATAAACAATTTAGAACTGATAATTACAAATTGTTAACTATACTTCAATTTGAAGTTGTGAATTTGAAATTCTCAAATAAACAATTTAGAACTGATAATTACAAATTGTTAACTATACTTTAATTTGAAGTTGTGAATTTGAAATTCTCAAATAAACAATTTAGAATTAATAATTACAAATTGTTAACTATACTTTAATTTGAAGTTGTGAATTTGAAATTCTCAAATAAACAATTTAGAATGATAATTACAAATTGTTAACTATACTTTAATTTGAAGTTGTGAATTTGAAATTCTCAAATAAACAATTTAGAATTAATAATTACAAATTGTTAACTATACTTCAATTTGAAGTTGTGAATTTGAAATTCTCAAATAAACAATTTAGAATAATAATTACAAATTGTTAACTATACTTCAATTTGAAGTTGTGAATTTGAAATTCTCAAATAAACAATTTAGAATTAATAATTACAAATTGTTAACTATACTTCAATTTGAAGTTGTGAATTTGAAATTTAAATAAACAATTTAGAATTAATAATTACAAATTATTAACTATACTTCAATTTGAAGTTGTGAATTTAAAATTCTCAAATAAACAATTTAGAATTAATAATTACAAATTGTTAACTATACTTCAATTTGAAGTTGTGAATTTGAAATTCTCAAATAAACAATTTAGAATTATAATTACAAATTGTTAACTATACTTTAATTTGAAGTTGTGAATTTGAAATTCTCAAATAAACAATTTAGAACTGATAATTACAAATTGTTAACTATACTTCAATTTGAAGTTGTGAATTTGAAATTCTCAAATAAACAATTTAGAATAAATAATTACAAATTGTTAACTATACTTCAATTTGAAGTTGTGAATTTGAAATTCTCAAATAAACAATTTAGAATTAATAATTACAAATTGTTAACTATACTTCAATTTGAAGTTGTGAATTTGAAATTCTCAAATAAACAATTTAGAATTATAATTACAAATTGTTAACTATACTTCAATTTGAAGTTGTGAATTTGAAATTCTCAAATAAACAATTTAGAACTGATAATTACAAATTGTTAACTATACTTCAATTTGAAGTTGTGAATTTGAAATTTCAAATAAACAATTAAGAATTAATAATTACAAATTGTTAACTATACTTCAATTTGAAGTTGTGAATTTGAAATTCTCAAATAAACAATTTAGAACTGATAATTACAAATTGTTAACTATACTTCAATTTGAAGTTGTGAATTTGAAATTCTCAAATAAACAATTTAGAACTGATAATTACAAATTGTTAACTATACTTCAATTTGAAGTTGTGAATTTGAAATTCTCAAATAAACAATTTAGAATTAATAATTACAAATTATTAACTATACTTCAATTTGAAGTTGTGAATTTGAAATTCTCAAATAAACAATTTAGAATTAATAATTACAAATTGTTAACTATACTTCAATTTGAAGTTGTGAATTTGAAATTCTCAAATAAACAATTTAGAACTGATAATTACAAATTGTTAACTATACTTCAATTTGAAGTTGTGAATTTGAAATTCTCAAATAAACAATTTAGAATAATAATTACAAATTGTTAACTATACTTCAATTTGAAGTTGTGAATTTGAAATTCTCAAATAAACAATTTAGAATTAATAATTACAAATTGTTAACTATACTTCAATTTGAAGTTGTGAATTTGAAATTCTCAAATAAACAATTTAGAATTAATAATTACAAATTGTTAACTATACTTCAATTTGAAGTTGTGAATTTGAAATTCTCAAATAAACAATTTAGAATTAATAATTACAAATTGTTAACTATACTTCAATTTGAAGTTGTGAATTTGAAATTCTCAAATAAACAATTTAGAATTGATAATTACAAATTATTAACTATACTTCAATTTGAAGTTGTGAATTTGAAATTCTCAAATAAACAATTTAGAACTGATAATTACAAATTGTTAACTATACTTTAATTTGAAGTTGTGAATTTGAAATTCTGAAATAAACAATTTAGAATAAATAATTACAAATTGTTGACTATACTTCAATTTGAAGTTGTGAATTTGAAATTCTCAAATAAATAATTTAGAATTAATAATTACAAATTGTTAACTATACTTCAATTTGAAGTTGTGAATTTGAAATTCTCAAATAAACAATTTAGAATTAATAATTACAAATTGTTAACTATACTTCAATTTGAAGTTGTGAATTTGAAGTTCTCAAATAAACAATTTAGAACTGATAATTACAAATTGTTAACTATACTTTAATTTGAAGTTGTGAATTTGAAATTCTTAAATAAACAATTTAGAATTAATAATTACAAATTGTTAACTATACTTCAATTTGAAGTTGTGAATTTGAAATTGTCAAATAAATAATTTAGAATTAGTAATTACAAATTGTTAACTATACTTCAATTTGAAGTTGTGTTTTGAAATTATCAAATAAACAATTAAGAATTAATAATTACAAATTGTTAACTATTCTTCAATTTGAAGTTGTGAATTTGAAATTCTCAAATAAACAATTTAGAACTGATAATTACAAATTATTAACTATACTTCAATTTGAAGTTGTGAATTTGAAGTTCTCAAATAAACAATTTAGAACTGATAATTACAAATTGTTAACTATACTTTAATTTGAAGTTGTGAATTTGAAATTCTGAAATAAACAATTTAGAATTAATAATTACAAATTGTTAACTATACTTCAATTTGAAGTTGTAATTTAAAATTCTCAAATAAACAATTTAGAATTAATAATTCCAGGTTATTAACTATACTTCAATTTGAAGCTGTGAATTTGAAATTCTCAAATAAACAATTTAGAACTGATAATTACAAATTGTTAACTATACTTTAATATGAAGTTGTGAATTTGAAATTCTGAAATAAACAATTTAGAATAAATAATTACAAATTGTTGACTATACTTCAATTTGAAGTTGTGAATTTGAAATTCTCAAATAAATAATTTAGAATTAATAATTACAAATTGTTAACTATACTTCAATTTGAAGTTGTGAATTTGAAATTCTCAAATAAACAATTTAGAACTGATAATTACAAATTGTTAACTATACTTCAATTTGAAGTTGTGAATTTGAAATTCTCAAATAAACAATTTAGAATTAATAATTACAAATTGTTAACTATACTTCAATTTGAAGTTGTGAATTTGAAATTCTCAAATAAACAATTTAGA
>JARFIX010000765.1:0-34465 GCA_036346125.1 Lycocerus yunnanus | reverse complement strand
AATTAAACATAAATAATAATATAATGGATTGAAATAAAATAAAAATTAATGCACAAAATCTTCAATCGATAATTTTGCTTGATAAACACTGCAAATGTTGTTTCGACGACAAAAGTAATTCTTATTATTCGTAGCACCGTTAAATTAATGTAACTTTTAATTTATAGGCACTAGAAAAGATGCGTCGTTGTATATCCAAATCTAATGATGAATACAATAACGAAAGGCACAATACTAATTAATAATCTTATCTTAACATATGTGAAAAATTTCAATAATTAAATACTACGATCTTTGTAGCATCAAAATTTAGCGTGATGCCGGTAACCAAAAACGTTGAAATTCTCAACTAACACTTAAACTTTTAATAAGGATTCTACCCAATTCTACCTCACCTTAAAACACTTGTAAAATTGTTCTCTTGGTTTGGTAAAGTTATTTTTTTATAAGAAAAGTGTTTTTTTTGAGTTCAGGTTTATTACTTCTACTCCAATACATATTATATTTTTAATAGTGTTAAAACAAAAACCGCTTTTGGATTTATTCGCGTTTTGGTAGAATTGCTAGTTTAACCTGTCACCCGCAGAAGGGTACTTATGCTGTTGGTGTGTTGTGGATGATAAATATCTGCCTGCGAGTTTTCAGCTTAATTGTAACCGCAAAAAAATTAACGAATAGTTGTATCTTGATAATTCAAATATTTGTAATGACTATTCAATTCACATGTCATCTGTTAAAAGTGGACTAATCAAAACTAACATTCGCAATTTCAGAGCCAACCGAAATGAATTATAGTGACAATTGCACTAGTGGAATTATATCGACAATTCACTCGTGGTTCAAGTGACAATTTTATATATAAATACAAAACTTTGCGAATGACAAAAGTTTGTTTACTGGTTATAATGAAAATGAAATCATGTGCAGCTCAATTTTTAAATTATAATTTTTGAAAAATAAAATTTGTGAATTGAATAGTCCTCGAATACCATTCGTAGTCAAAGTTTATAGACTATTTTTGAGGTGGTATCACTCATGTTCATTGCGCTTGTGAATAGCACTCGTGCTAACGCACTCGTGCTATTTGTACACAAGCGCAATAAATATTCGTGTACCACCTCAAAAATAATCGACATAACTTTGACTACTTGTGATATTATAAATGATAATTCTTAACAGTTTCTGTATACTGATTTTACCAACATTCATTTATCTACCTGTAACTTAGTAAATAAATAACATTCATTTATCTACCTGTAACATAGTAAATAAATTCAGTAAGTTGTACTTAGTGTAGTTTATTAACGTGTTTGTCGCCCAATTTAATAGTGACCATCTTTCCATGAAAGCCGATAGCTGCTATTTTAGAGAATCCACCACGATCCAGCAGTTTCCATGCTTTCCTGACCTGGTGTGTAATTACATTGTTTTTGTTTTCAATTTTAAGTCAGTAAATAATTACTGATACTTCAAATTTCTTAAATTTTATAACTTTTTATTTACATTTTGCATCTTGCTTAAGTATTTTAATTGATCCATCTTAATATGTGTCTTTCAATCAAAAGTTTGGTAAAATTATCGGGTGTCAAATTACCGAAGACAAAATTACTGGTGATCAAATTACCGGAGGTGAAATGACCAGATGATCAAACTACCGGATAAAATTACCAGTGGATCAAATTGCCGGGGACCAAATTACTGAGAGTCACTATTTTGAAATTATCTACATTACGTTGCAGTCGGTTGAGTATCATTTTTTTTTGTTAATTTTTAATTAGCAGGCTGATTAGTATATAGCTGTAGCTACAGGTTGTGTAGTGTAGTGTAACAGGTAGTCTAGCATTCTTTTAACGAAACGATTCTAGAAGTAAGAATACTTGGTAACTTTCACTATTTCATATTGTCACATTAATATTATTCAAGAAAAATACTTTCAGTTCACTTTAGCGAAATATAATGATAAAAATTATAACTTCACAATAACAATATTAATTATTGATATGTTAAAAAAACGAATATAATACATTGAACTGATAGAAAAAACCCCCCAATAACATATATTAGGTTACCCCTTCAGCATACATTGTAGTTTTAATATACCACAAAAATTAGAAATTCGCTATGGTGACAAAATCGAGGTCATTCTCAGTAGATTTTACCTCTCAATTTTCTCATACTCGGGCGCCTTAATATGAAAATCGATTCTTAATAAACTCAAAAACACAAATTTTACTCTTACAAGAGGAGACTGGCAACTTCTCACTGAATTGATTCATTTTCATTTGCGTGTAGGTCTTGTATTAGACTTCATCAGGTCAATATAACACGTTTCTTTGCCAATTTCAGAAAATTAAATTTTGAATAATTATATATTCTGATAAAATGCATAAAATTAACATAAATCTTGATAAGTTGTTAATGAAATTGGTAAATTCAATAAAAAAAAACATTCGAAGGGCTGAGATCGCACCAGCTCCTAATTTTTTTTTTATTTATTTGATTATTAATTCCTCTCAGTAAATATGTCTCGTTCTCAAGAAAACCAAAGGGGCTAAAAAAACCCCACTATAATCGTAAATATTGAAGTTTTCCCTTTTGCAGTGGGGCACTGGATGTTCCAACCCCAACCCCCCGTTTGTGATTTTTTTTTAAACAAAAAATTGAAGACAAGTAAAACCGATCAAAAAAATCTCTAAAAATTTAAATTCTAATTTTAACAAGCCCCTAAAGTAATAATATTCAATTAGCCCCAAATTATAATACCAAAGTTGTCAAGACCGGGTCTGGGGTGGGGGCCCCCCGTAAACATAAAATTGTATAGATAAATTTTCAAATTTAGGTTTATCTATTAATGAAATGGTGAAAGTTTTGCAAAAAATATAAAGAGTGCCAAATTCAGGATTATAAATTTTAGAATAATTATGTCATCGTTCTGAAGAAAATCAAAACGCTATAATAAATCTTACTCATAATCTGTAAACATTGAATGTTTCGCCTTTCAGCAGTGAGACACTGGAGGTGTTCCACACCCCAGACCCCCGGTTTGTGCACTTTATTTTTTATTAATAATAAATTGAAGATATCAACATAACCAATTAAAAAAAATCTTTAGAAATACTAATTAATCCTAACTTTAACAAGTCACACGCGAGTAACTAATATCCTAATAAGCCAAAGTTGTAGCGACCGGGGGATCTGAGGGGTGTGGAACACTCTCCAGTGCCTCACTGCTAAAAGGTAAAACATTCAATGTTTACAGATTATAAGTGGAGTTTATTATAGCTCTTAAGTTTTCTTGAAAACGATGACATGTTATACTGAGAAGAAGTAATAATCAAATAAATAAAAAAAATTGGCAAGAGCTGGATGCGATCCCAGTACCCTTCGCATATGTTTTTATTTATTGCAATCTTACGCAATTTTATTAACAACTTACCAAATTTATGTTAATTTTTATGCAGTTCATCAGTAATATATAATTATTCAAATTCAATTTTCTCGAAATTGGCAAAGAAGCTTGCCCTTATACTTGCACCTGTTGAAGTCCAATATAAGACCTAGACGCACAATGAAAATAAACCTAATTCAGTGAGGGGAAGTTGCCGGTCTCCCCTTGTTCTAGCCTTGTCTAATGTACATTATGTATGTATAGTTATTATATAAAAATATCTAGATATACTTCTTCGACATTATCATCAAAAGAGCATACATTTTTTTATACATTTGGTTAATTTATCACTAATTTGATAAGAATTTAAATAAGTCCAGTTAATTGAGTTATGTTAATAATTTAATCGTAGCATAATCACTGCTGAATTAAAAAATTACATTGAGAACAAAACCGATTCAATAACTTAAAATATCGTATATTGCATCTTTTGAGTTTTTTTCGAAACATCAGATTTTTGTTTCTATTTTGATGGAGGTCCTTGTTAACATACTTTTTGACTTTTTATATGCTTTTAATGGATATATTTTGTTCTACGTCCATAGAATAACAGTTTTTTCTTAAAATACGTTCTTTGTCGAATCTTTAGTTCATTTCATTGAAAACAAAAATTTATTTTTATTTACTAGGAACCAGAATATTATAATATTCTAGTTCTACAATAGTATAAAATTATTAATAGATTTTTTCTAGTTCGTTACAGAACTTGCGTGGTGTCACAAAAGTCCAATGTTATAATATAATTATAACATTTCTTTTTCTAGCGATGTACTAATTTTAATTTTGTGGACAGGAACAGTGTGGTTGCTAATCAAGAAAATTACTTCTGTTATCTTGTTGTGGCATAATATTTTAAAAATAATTTTTCCAATATTTAAACATAATATAACTTGCTCTAATCAGTAGAAGTCAACTTCCTGTAAAAATCTTCAACAATGAATAAATGTACTTTTATTGTCGTTTTGGTTATATTGGTTGTTTATGCTTCTATTGGTAAGTATATAACTTATGAAGATATTTTTTGTAAATTACAAATAAATGTTTAACAAATCTTAACAAGTAAAACTGAAATTTCAAAGACATACCTAATAATAGGTTAAAATAGATTTACATTGCACAAAAGGATTTTGCTTTCTTGTCTTTCTTTTCTTATTGATTTTTCTCCAATTTTCTTTTTTTTATGAATCAATTTTTTTAATATTATTTATGTTCGAATGTGCTATAAATAGTACTCGATTTATGATTTTGTTTAGTGTCCATAATAGATAAAGTAAGTTGAATTCAACTGTCAATGTCAAAATAAATGTCAAATTTTTTATTACATTTTTTTCTATACCTACAATTAGATTTAGTCGGAAAATTAATATCATTCGAAACTTCTTCCACTTTTTCGAATGTATCTATTATGTTAAATATTTAAATCACTCCATGATTTTTATTGATATCACTTTTTTACAAATTAAAACATTTGATAAATCTTCTTTGTTAGCCTGCATTCGTCTATTCCTGAACATAGACCCCTGCTAGTTCCCCCTAAACCTCACTATAAAGAATTAGTTTGGTTTTTTTTAGAGGTTCTGGCCGTTATACGCCTCGTTTGCCGAACGTGTTGGCGCGGAAGACGGTCAGAATAAATTTCTTACCGCTGCCCGGAATCGAACCGGGGCGTTAACTTAGTAGTTGACGCACTTAAACGCTAGGCCGCAACCGTCTTCTTGATAAATATTTAAAAAAAGTTTTAAATCATAAACCTTTGTATGTAACTCGTATACTTATAATAATACTTAAATAACTTGTTATGTTTATAAGCCTCTATTCTAATTGGACTAAATTTATCTTACTCAATAAAGTCTACTGTTATATACTAGTTGCATAAATAGCTATTTTATACTTACTATATTGTTGAAATCATCTTTCAACGAATTTTCAGCGTATCAGATTAGTGAAAATATATTCTATTTCAGGATCTGCACTGCGGTGTTATGAATGCTCACATTTAGATAGAGCAACTGCTGCATCATGTGGTGACCCGTTTCAAGATATGGCCCCAAATAAAACATGTGGTACTGGAGAAGTATGCGCAAAACAAACTACCCCAGAAATTACAATTGGTAAATATAGTATATATAAAATATTTAGTAAAATAATAATAATTTTCTATTATTAGGAAACAACGTTATTCCTCCAGTAATAAGTAGAGGTGTGCTCCATCATCATTATGTTCTGAAGTACCAGCCGAGTTACGATCCCATTGCTACACCTGTACATTAGATTATTGCAATTCGGGAATTACAATAATTCCATCACTTATTACTACTGTGATAGCTTTATCTTGTGTTACATTTGCTTTACTGCAAATATGAAAATTGCAACTTGGCCGTGTAGAATAATATAATATTATGTACAATTTTTTAATTAAAAATACCATTAATATTGTAAAAATAAATACAAAAAAATAGATGTTAACGGGCGCCAGCTGAAATGAATAAAATGTATAAAGAAGAAAGAGCTGTTTAATTTACCAATAGCAGCGAATCCATTCCATCGACTTTAGATTATCATCACGAAGTTGTTTCAACGCTTGAAATCACGTTGGAATATTAATTACATTAATTCAAATCATCTCACCCTGTTTATTGCGGAAACAGAGCCGAGGGTAGGGATATTTTAATTCAAAGTTCGCTTTCCTGAAATAGTGTAATAAAATGAAAATCAGATGAGTAATTATAACAAAGATGTTTATTAATGATCAGGAGCTCTGCTGGTGTTTTAAAGCACTGAA
Source organism: Lycocerus yunnanus (assembly GCA_036346125.1). NCBI lineage: Eukaryota > Metazoa > Arthropoda > Insecta > Coleoptera > Cantharidae > Lycocerus > Lycocerus yunnanus. The sequence continues at coordinate 28,235 of JARFIX010000765.1, read as the reverse complement.
TTTTAAATTTGTAAAGCAACAATTTACTGGAGTGATATAACCCAGTGTGTAACAATCACAGCAACGTAATAAATGAATCGATGTTTGACAAAAAATCAGCACAACTGTAACCTCAAATAGGAAATAAAATGACTTACCAGCTGGTAAAGATCTTCCAAAATATAAAGTCGACAGATGGATGTATTCAAGGAACAGTTAAAGGTACCTAATTGGTAAACTGATTGACTCGCGAACAGCACTGAGTAACTTTTTCTTGAAATTATGTTATTCTATGATAATTATTATGCATTATGATAATATCACAAGCGACTGCTGACGGAATACCCCAAATGATGATTGTTGTGGTTTGAACACTCGGTCTGAGACGGTTTGATCAAAAATACCACGATCAAGGAACGATTGAAAATATTGAAAACTAAATCGTTCAAACTTATAATTGCAGCTTAGAAGCTTAGTGTTATTGCACTTGAAGACATATGATGGTCGAAAGAATAACTGAGTTCCTTACTTACGAACATTTTCTTACTGTCACCGCAAGTCGTAGAACTAAAATAATTGACTATGACTTGTGCATAAGCCAAACATCGCAAGTTGGTGATTTTCAAAAATGGAGGCAGTGTAAAAATGTTAACGAACAGATGAAATTCCAAAAAATTTGAAATGGAACTCTTTCGAAGGTTTCGTTTTTATCCACAAAGTGGAATTGATCTCCTCAGATCCAGATTGATAAAGAAAATACAAAATCTACTCACCACCTTTTGCAACCGACTCCGACGCTCGAATGACCCTAACCTTAAAAATGTCACGTGGTAAATGTATTTGCGAGAAATAAGAACGAAACCTTAGGTCATCCAGTAAGTTGTGAAAATTATAATTTTTGTTTGCTATTTTTTCATTCGACGATGTTGCTGAATGCGACTCTGCTTTTTTGAATGTTTACGTTGGTAATGTGTTGTGAAAAAGGTGTCTACTGGTTAGACTTTCATTGGCCTATCACCTCAACTATATTTTCTTTTCAATTTATAATTCAGGTCGACTATGTTTTGTCTTTTTTTGCATTCCTAAAAATTTCCACAATTATTTTAAAATTTTTTTAAATTTTTTAATTAATTTTTCTAATTTCTCCAAATTCAAATTTTGGCGCTGCTATCAACACATAGATGTTTGGAAGAGAACCGAGGTAAGAAATTAAGCTAACTATTAGAATTCGGAACTTTCGCTCTGTGACTCAACCAGCAATCACACCAGCTTACTGCCGTGGACTAAGTCAAAAAATTAAAAATATGTTATTGAATATCAAGTTCTCACTGTAAAGTACTAACGCGGAGGAAACATGATAGTGTGGGGTTGCTTTTTTTTGGAAAGTTATTTATGAGCGCTATTGTCCTCCAAAGAAGTAAATTGATTTACTTGTCAGAATATCATTAGTACTATATATTGCATAAAACAAAAATTGTACTTTGAAAATTACCAAAATAGAAAGTTTTCAGTTTACACAATGTTCGCTGAGCAAATTAAAACTTCTTTCATAGTCGAAGTCACGAAGGTTTAATATTTTCGAAAAGTAACGATTGCTAAGAGACAGAATTTAAAATAATTTGCTCTGTATTTACTAATAGCTAATAATAATATAGTATTATTATAAAATGATAATATTATTTTAAAAATAAATTTTTTAAATTAAATTTAGAAATATAAAATAATCAATAAAAAATGATTAATTTATTTCTGATAAGTACAACATTAATAAGTGAAAACGCACATAAAACACTGTAATTTTTATGATAAAAATTAAAATTCAAATGGTTCGTAATGAAACAACATTAAATGGAAAAACTTCGCTTGTGACGTCACAATACGACGCCTCAATGACTGGGCGTCTAGGCGCCACTTTGCCAAAAACTTGAAAAGATAACAAAACTAACAAACTAGTTTGGCGACTTAAATGGTGTATGTCCTTGTCCCGATTCTAGAACAAAACTTTTCAGTTTTTTTTCTTTAATTTTATTTCTTCTGCTGTAACGGAACACGCAAAATTTATAGGAATACTGATGTAAAATTTTTTCTTTTAATAAAATAATTGTTTTTATATGTAAATAAAATTTATTTTAACTATGAAAAGAGTATTCTAATGACAAACTGCTTGTATTATTAGTTTTAAAGCACAGCAAGGTTAGTATAGCAAATAATCAACAAAAAAATCCCATGCACCGATCCCAAGATTTCGTACCGTTTTCGAACGCTTTTTAGTTGCTGATTCTAAAAATTTAAATTATTTGACATTTTCCGGTGTAAAAATGTTAATAATTCTATAGACTTATTTGAGCTAAAACTACAGTGTCCATTATTTGGGTTTTTATAGTTAAGAAAATTATTGATATTGTAACCAAAAATTAAATTTTAATGCAGTAGATGGTTTAGTTCCATAAAAAATTTAATAATAATAATTATAAGAGACATAAGACATGCAATCTGTAATTTCACCTCGACGTCTATTAAATGATTAACTTGAAAGGATTTTTATGTTCTCTAATACCCTAATCCATAATGGAATGATAACATCATAAGATGCAATAAAAGGAGAAAAACAAGGAGATCTATTATCTATTGTTATAGGAAAAAACAAGAAAACATTGAATCATAATTAACTAATAACACTTCAGTAATATTAATTTGGATGCAAAATTATTTTCATTTTCAAAATAAATTTTCTATTAGATTATTTTGTGGAAGAGACCGAAATTAGCTTCAACAAAATTTACATAGCAGAATGCTGCTACATGTTTCAAAATTAGAGCAACTTGTAACCCGGCATCAACAGAGTTGACACGTTGCGTTGGTTACATTGGTTAGACTGCTCAAATATGGACAATTAATGCATACATAATAAGTAATAAAAGCATGAAAGGTCTTGGAGGTTCATAGCTTGCATAGCTATTTCACTATATCTACATTCTTCCATTTTCTAATGTGCAGTATTTCTAGATCTCTATATGCTACTCTTCTGCACTGACACACTGTTTTTTTTTATTTTACTCTCCTTGCTGTTCTATATCTTATCTGAAACTTTTTCCACCCCTACCCTCATCAAGTGCCCCATTGATCTGACTCACTGAGCTTTGGTCACTTCAACTCATCCATCTCATCTCATCTCATCTCATCTTATCTCATCATACTAGTTTATTATTTCCCCTGTTATTTTCCTTATTCCAAATGTCATCTACGATCCTTCCTCCAAATATTTTCTTTAGGAAGACTCCCCAAGGATGTTGCAAACATTCCGCATTAGTCAGTTTTACTTCTGAGAATCTATAACGTGCATGAATAGGCTACCAACGGTTTAACTATTATTGTATAATCTTGATTTTAAAATAAACTTTTAGATTTTTAGAGACAAAATTTTGAAAACCCGTTAAAACCTTTCCTTCTTTTCTTTATAAGGATTAGATCATTTGGATATTTTTGTGACTCAACATTAACCAATCCTTCATTTGAATTAGACCCTCGATTACACCATTTACGAAAGTTCTTCCCTTGGTCAATATTAACCAAGTATCTTTAATTGAGTTGTTTGATTTTTGGATGTGCGATTTGCTATCTTTCGCATTGGATTGCGATTGCGGAATTGTTTATAAAACATGTATCGTATACTATTAAAGTTGTATTTAAGTATTACCAGATTATTCTGCATTTATACAGTATTCCTGTTGCACTTTAAGTTCAAAAGTTTCCGGAATGTTCAATTTAAATTGCGGTATATCCATTTAAAATTTTTTAGGTTGGTAGTACGGTCATTGCCATTTGTTTAAAATTTCTTGTCGTTACCTTTATTTGTTCAATAGTTACTTGTTTGTGTTTTGTGAACAACTAAAGTATTTTCTTCTTCTTCTTCTTCTTCTTAAAGATTAGGACTAGGTCCTGTAATATCCAACAGTAACATCGGCAAAGATCGAAGCAACTGCTGGTTCTGTGAGCATATTATTTGTTTTACATCTGAAGTAGTTTGCTAGACTGGCTTCAGATGTGCCTGTTATATATTTCATTAACATAGGAGGACCACCGGCTTTACATGCCTTCGAAGCATGGAGACGGTCATAGATAGAAAGAGTCAGAAAAATTTTCCTTTGTAGACTCCTCCGGGTTCGAACCGGTGCCTTAGCATTAGTAGTGGATCGCTCTAACTACTAGGCCAGTGACAGTCTCAAAAGTATTTTTCGATTTTTACAATGTCATTTTATTGAGTAAAGAAGTTGTATTAAATTTTGGGTGATGAATAAAATTTTTGCTGCAGAAAGGTAGAGAATGTTGCAGAAAGCCTTTGGTGACTATTAAGAAAACATAAGCATATAATTGGCATAAACCGTTCACAGATAAAGAGTTCCGGACGATCGTCAACATTTACCAATGAAAGACACATCAAGAAAATCTAAGATTTCGTTTTGAAAAATCGTCGATTGACATTAGAGACTTCAGTGCCAGAAAAGAGTCAAATCTGGTTTGGTTCTAAGAACACTGAATTTTTTGGAAAAATTCGCGTTTACATCTGTATTCACCTGATTTAGGATCGTGTAATTTCTGGCTATTTAATAAACTCATGAGATTGCTTTAGAGGGATACTGATTTGCTTCGATTAAGGAGATAAAAACCAAATCGAAAAAGGCATTGAAGCCTATTTTGGCACAGGACTTTAACAACTGTTTCGATGATTCGAAAAATCCTTGGCATAAGTTATAATAAATATATATTATTTTTTGTGTCTTTAGGTGTTTACTTTGTTGAAAGCTTAGTAAATCCAAAACGAAAAGATCTAAAATCCAAACCCGAACTCGATAGTATATTAGATAAGAAGAAACTAAGCGTGATGAAAAATCTTCCAAATATATTAATGAAGTTGCCGATCAAGTCATAAATTTAAAATCATAAAATTTAGAATTAACAGCGGGGCAGAATTGGAGTAATAAAATCAGAGTAAAATAGGAAAACGCCAGTACTTTGATGTATATCACGATTGGGATGTTATTAAACACAAAAGATTCAACTTAATATTGGTTTGGTACTTAATGGGAATGTTCTTCTTCCTCGGCCTGTATTTGTCCACTCCTGGACATAAGCCTTTCTCAGTTTCCTTCAATCCTCTTGATGGCAATTACACACGCTTGACGAACGTGTTGGAGTGGAAGACGATCAGAGTAAATCGAAATCCGAACTAGCACTTTGGAATTATTTCCATTTTCTCTATCAGTGGATCAGTCTCTTCAGAGAAATTTCTCGAAATTTTTTGACAAGATAGGAAGCAGGCTGATAAGCCTGTACGAGTTAGTTTCAGTTGGTGGTTTCCCAGGTTAAATTTAAAATCATAAAATTTAGAATTAACAGCGGAGCAGAATTGGAGAAATAAATCAGAGTAAAAAGGAAAACGCCGTACTTCAGATGGAGTTATAGATTATGGTGATGATCTATAGCCGATTGGTACTTTAAGACTTTTCAGTTAACAGGCAATCAAGCTTGCAACTTTGTTGGTATCAGGTGTTCTTAATGAACTGTTTTAATCTCACCTTTCATTTTCTATCCTGGACTAGTTCTCTCGGGAGAGTTTCTCGAAATTTTTGACAAGTTGACGCGTGTTGGGCCTGTCGAGTTAGATCAGGTAAAGAATTCCGCTAGGTGATTAGAAATTATTTGCCATTTTCTATTGTCGGATCCCAGTCTTCAGGGAAGTTCTAAATTATGAGATGGATCTGATTAGCCTTGGTTAGCTTTCAGTTTTCGGTTTCCAGGTCGAAGGTAGCAATTTGTTCGGTTCCATGTCAAGTAACCTCAGTTTTAATGTATTTGTTATGGTTTCTAAAGTCCAATCTGAAGGATAGCATTAAAGAATTTTCGAAGTTACTGGTTGAAAGGGAAGATTCGGTACAAATGTTTTTTATGATTTTTCTCACTCTTGTTCTTATTGGAGTTCATTGAAGGGCTCGAAATTTTTAGTAGCTTTTTCCAAAGCGGAAAGATCAGATAGGTGGTTACAAATTTTAGCTCGAGTTTCGTATTTGTTGGTTTTAGGTGGATTATTCTTTTCAATTTTTAGAAAAGGAGTAGTCAAAATTTTTTTCCGTGATCTCTCAGGTAGTTTTTAAATTTGAATGAATTTTAAAAAACGAATTAAAAAAATAAATAAAAAAAAATTCAAATTTGAAAAAGAGGAGCTGGCGCGAAATTTTATTTTGTGATTTCCGGTTATTATTAAGTTTAGAACTGAAATTTTTAACAAAACACCCAAAAAAAAAAGAAAACAATACAATACAATAAAAAATTCAAATTTTTGAAAAAGGGGCTGGGCGAAATTTTGTTTCGTGATTTCTGATTTTATTAAGTTTAGAACTGAAATTTTAACAAAACACCCAAAACAAATTAAAACAATAAATACAAGAAAAAATTCAAATTTAAAAAGGGGCTGGCGTACAAATTTTGTTTCGTGATTTCTGCGGTTATTATTAAGTTTAGAACTGAAATTTTTAACAAAACATTCAAAACAAATTGAAAACAATATAATACAATGATTTTTTTTAATTTAAAAAAAAAGGGGGCTAACTTCACGAGCATTTTTCCAATGTTCTCTTGTTTTCACACACTTCAGTCTTCTTTTCGTTTTGATTTTGTACTCCTTTTCAAACCAATTTTTATACCTTATTTTCTTTCTAAATTATTTGTATATCCGATTATCATTACCAGTAACATTGAAGTGGTCGAATCGAAGTGAACAGAAATGAAAAGTATTTTGACTACAATCACGAAAAAGCACCTAAAATTAAGAAAATCCACTAAAAAACATATTATGTGGAAGAATACAGAAGAATAAACAAGATGATTAAAAAAAATATACGGGAAGCAAAGAAGCAATGGATGAGAAATCAGTATACCGAAATGGAGAATCTACAAGAATAACATGAGACGTTTAATCTTTACAAAAAAATAAAAGAAATAACAGGGTTAAACAGGAATCAAAATCAACCAATGATAACAAACGAACTAGACCAGTACTAGAACCACAAGAAAGGCAGGTCATAGGGAGAAATACGTTGAAAAGTTATTTTACGACGACTAACCAGAGTTGGAAAGAGATGGACACATAAAAGAACAGAATCAAGAAAAACCCCGAGGTCTGATGAGATACAAGCCGGTTTGTTTAAACTCACTGAAGAAAATAATCCAGAAAAACTGGGAGAACTGTACAACAAAATCTACAAACCGTAACACTTCCTGGGGAATGGTTGAAATCTATATTCATCCCCATTCCCAAAAATCAAATTCAAAGAAGTGAAAAGACTTCAGATTGATTAGTTTGATGAGTCACATACTTAAAATATTTCTAAAGTTTATCCACTACCGCATCTTTTGAAGATGGCAGGAAATCGTCGACGATGCACAGTTTGGCTTTCGCAATGGACTAGGCACGAGAAAGGCCTTGTTTCCTAGGTCGTCGAGCAGGTATAGACGGGGAGTTGTTGCTTGAGATAAAGAAACGGAAAACGTCATACCTTGGACACGTACTCCGACATGAGCGATATCATCTTCTCCGCATCATCGTAGAGGGAAAAATTGAGGAAAAACGGGGTCTGGGAAGGAAAAAGGTGTCATGGTTCCGTAACATTAGGAAATGGACGGAGATGAACTTCGAAACGTTGATTGCAGCGGCTAAAGATCTATATGCGTTTTGCTGAAGTTGTCGCTAATTTCCGATAGGAGAAGAGCACCCGAAGAAGAAGAATCCGATTATCATATTCATTTCTCACTTGAAAATGGTAGTTTGGTTTTATTATTAAACTGCAATATTCGCCCAATTCCTTAAAAATTTCATTTTTTGAGTTGTAATACTTTTACACTGAGGATGCGACATGTAGTACATAGTACATATTATGTAAGTACACTTGGGTATATTATTCCTTTCAGTTAAGATATACAATACATATTTGCATAGAAAGTTATAGGCGCCAAAAGTATTACTATTATAATTTAAAAGTTTAGTTTTTGATTTATAGAATAAACGGTTTAAAAGTTGGCAAATTGGGTTTGTTTCCTGGCAGCTCTGTATGATTTAGTAATCAATTTTTCTAATTTAATGCTTATGCATTATTTTTCTACACCTACATATTATTTTCAAGTATATGATACACCATTTTGAGAGTTTTCAAAACAAATATCACAAGAGCAACTACATAATTTATGTCGAGTATTTTAAAACTTTTCACCTTAGTGTTGCATTATAAAGCAATAAATTATACTCAAAATACAGAAATGTTCCGTTTAAATAATATTACTGGAGATAATGGTATTTTAAAGTTTATAATATTTTAAATTTATGGAAGCAAAGCACTAAAAACGAAACAAACTTGCGATGTGAAATGAATCGTTTAAATAATGTTTGATGGCTAAATCGAAATTCGCGTTGCATCCGTTTTGCTAAAACCAGATCTCTTAGTTTTTTCTTGTAAATTCCTTCAATGCAGTCATCATAAGTTTCCTGATTTAAATTCCCAATCATTTCAAACTGGTTGTTATTAAAATTGTGTGCTGAAGTTTGCTGTCCACCGCCATTAGAGGACCGATTGAAATTGTCTGCCATCAAATCACTCTGGACTGGAATGTACTTGCTTTTACTTTTTGCTTTCCTTATTTATGACGGATCATATAACTTTTTACTGGTTTCAGTTTTGGGAATAAAAACTTTAGTAATATATTCATGCTGAATTTGTTTTATTTTCTTTGTGTTAGATTTACGAATTAATAATTCCATGACGCAGAATTATCTGTAACTTTGCAAACTCTATGTGAAATTAATTTTCCGTTAAAGGAAATCTGAGTACAATACAAAATCTGCTTTTAACTCAATTTCCACAATATAAATTACAAAAATAGTTTTTGAATCACAACATAAAAACCTAAAATTTATTTTGCTTATTCGGTGAATCACAAACCACCCACACAGAATAAAAAATTTATATAGATAACTTAAAATGTTTACTTTTTAGTGTCCTAGGTTGGGGTGGTTATTTATGTGCATTATCCATTACATACTTCTCGTATTTCAAAGGACTCCTCCTTTTTGCGTGGTCGAAAATTCAAACGTCATATAGTTTTATTTCGAAAAGATTTTGTGTTATGCAGTCAAATAGTACAACACTAACATAAAAGTATGCTTTTCCAAATAGTTGCATTCTTTACGTAAAGAACATTGGTTTGAAACAGTTTTCATCAATGATGTTGCGCTTTGGAAAATTTAGGCATGACGTATAAATAAGGAAATTTGGTAGGAGCTTCTATAGTTGTGATTTTAAGTTGCTCAAGATTGTAGTGAATAATAATATTGTATAAAAGCTTCTTTTGGAACAATTATTTTAAGTTGTAACTGTTTAATTAGTTTTGTAAGTAATTTTCCATTTTTTTCAATTTTATAAAATAATCTTTTATCAAAGTTTATTTTTTATCCTGCAGTTTCTATTTTTTCTGAATGATATAAGTTTATATAAAAAAAAAAAAATTGATTAATTTCTCAATGTTTAGTAAAAAATATGATTTCATCCCGATTTTCTCAGTAAAAGTTTTTAATTGGCTGCTTTGGAAGAGAGGCTGATAAATAAATTAAGAAGCATTAGTCTGAACAATACAATTAAATATTAAAATATTTTAGGTAAATTATCATGACGGCACAGAAAATATTGGTAGCATCCTTATGTGTAATTATGATTATGTTTCTATTTAATTCACAAGTCGTCGAAGGACGATATTTACCTACAAGAGCAAATAATGATAGAGTAGATAAATTGAAAGAACTTTTAAAAGAAGTGAGTAGAATATATAAGGTACCGTATAGTTATAGTTTTTTTAATATTTTATCAAGTGCCATTGTAAGTAGTGCATTCAAAATTAATAAAAATTTTGTCGTTGATGCTATTTTATAATGCATGATAGTCTTCTAGTAGAAGTGGAAATACGCTGGATGAAGTAGATTAAATTGAATTATTGGAATCTAATGCAAGAAAATAATGTAATCCATTAAAATTTACATTTAAAAATTTTTAGTTCCATTTTCTTGTATCCCTCAATTGGATTGCATAGTTGATGTTTAATATTATTTTATGTGTAGAAAACTTAGTTATTTAATATATCGGAAAAGCTTAGTTCGGATTCTTAATCAATATTACTATTTTAGTTGTTGGAAACCGAAATAAGTAAAGAAGAGTACCAATCAGAACAGGGCCCTCCAAGATGGCATCCCGAAAGCAAATTATTTTATAAACGAGAAGTTCCAACTCACTAACATCGAAAAATTTAATTAACCAACAAAGCAACGAACACGGACATGATTTTGGAATAATTTATTCTTAAGTGATATTTGTAACAATAAAAGTTGACATTTACAATAATTGTTTAAAATTAAACTGTATAAAAATAACTTATTGTATTTTTAGATTATTGTTAATTTAAAAATTTAATAGTTCCAATTTGTTAACTGATGCAATAAAAAATATGAATGTTCTTCTGCACGTTTATCAGTTAAGTAACGTGCACAATACAATTTTCAATATTTTGTAGTTATAGTCCAAAACAGAATGCGTTTCAAAAATTTAAAAAAAAATCTATTAGAGATAGGAACGTAACAGATATAATATGTATCTACATTTTTGCACGTTACTTAAATTTTTTTGTATTCACTTGCATAATTAGAATGAGTTTTTTACTGTTAAAATATTTTTTAAATATCACGTTAATTAGGTAAAACAATCGTTCATTTTCATTATCTTTTTTGGGTCAGTATATTATAGTTTTTGTATCCTTCAAATAGTTTTATTAATAATATCCCCTGTGTCTTATAAAAAATTAAATGTGGTGTATTTCTGAAATATGTGTCACAATAAAAATCAATAATTCAAATTTGAGTTTTATCGAAATAAAGAAAGTTCATTAATTAATATTAATGGTCTATTTGATGGGAATCATAAATTCAAAATAGATTATCAAATTTTATTATTACTAAAAAAATCAAAATACCCAGCCAGTTCAAACCTGCAAGGCAGATACCAATGCATCATCAGATGCAGATCCTTTTCGTACCGCAGGATTTCGCCCTCATTTAGCCAAGCAGTTCGAAACGATAACCAGCAACCCCAAACACATAACACAATATCCCCAATAGAGACCAAGATCACAATACAAGTCTGGAACAATTGATGGTGAAACTTATGGAGAGAATGGGCACAATGCTCAACCTTTTAATTCTCCTAGTAATAAAAAATGATTAATAACAATCTAAAAATAGCGGTCTGGAACGCCAACGACTTTTCTTCTTCTTCCTTTCAGGGCTTAGGCAGAGTTTTGCCTGTTCCGACTTCATAAGTCGAGCCATCTCTTTCTCGGTCTGGAACGCTAACGGCTTGATCCAACATATTCAAGAATTTAAAATTTTTCTTCAATTGTATAATCTCGATATAATTTATATTATTAACCTTTGAAATTAATATTAATTCAAATTTTTTAAAATTATAAGGTTAAATGAACAATAAAACGAAACATTATTTGTAAGCTTTCAGCAATCAAAAAAATTTGAATTAATAATCTCGATATAGTGCTAATCTCAGAAACTTACTTTACAAAAAGGAGCTACATAAAATTCTAAAACTACACTGTCTATCAAACAAACATGTTCATGGAAAAACGGTAATCGTAATTAAAAACTGCATAAATCACAACGAACTGGAAAATCACCAAAAATACTACCTTCGAGCAACAAAAATTATGATTAACGATCCAAGGGGCCCAATAGTAATTTCGGCGATCTACTGCCTACCTAACAAAAGAGTGCAAGAAGCTATCAAGCAAGAACACTTCATGCAATTCTTTAAAACACTTGGGGGTCGAGGTAATAAACCTGAACTCAAAAGTAGACTTTTTCCGATAAAAATGGCTATACCAAACGAAAGAGAATAAAAATACAAGCTCTTTAAGGTGAGGATCAATGTTGGATTTTTAATTAGGCCACAATTTAATTTTGAAAATTGAAATTTTTCCATAAGAAATACATGTAAGTGTATTATCGCGAAGTATTACGTCATTAGAGCGCGGCCATTCTATCACCAGTCCGCGTGCTGCGGCTGGGTTGACAGTGATTAGTGGTGGGGAGATACCAGTCCTCTATGATATACGTCGCGTCAACATTCACACTTTTTGGTGTTGGATGGTCTTGGGGGATGTTTTTAGTAAGTAAAGCGTTTATCAAAACCGCTTGTAGCACCCGGAGCAGAGCAGAGCGCAAGGTGCGGAAAGTGGGTTTCGATAAACGCAACTTCGTCAAGACTGAGATTCACTTTAAAAGTGAATATTTTCCAAAATATGTTGACCAACCACAAATTTAAATTCTTTATTTGTTAATTACACCATTATCTTTCATAATTCGTTGTAAAAACCGAGATTCTAGTATTTTTACTGTCGCCACAGCCTGTTTTAAGGCGGAGTTACAGTTCAAAATAGCCAATAAGTAAATTGCATTGTTAATAAATTAAAAATGTCTGAATAATCCGCAAATTTTATTTTTTTATACGCTAATTAGACTTTCATTTTTCATAATCCACTTTAAAATGTTAAAAATTTGGGAATTCGGTTTTCTTACACGTCCCCACACTTGGTACCCGATTTCTACAATATCGTACAATCAATGCGGTTCTAGACTTATTACCACAAGAGGCCGAGAACTTGACAAAGCAATGGAACTTAATTGTGCCTCAAGAATGGAAAAGCCTACATTACTTCTATTTACAAAAAGGCGATAAAAGAGACTGTCGCAATTATCGTGGCATTAGCGTATTGAGTTCGATAGGAAAATTATATGGAAAAATAATAAAAAACAGGATTGAAGATGAGATGTTAGAAGCCGAAGAACAGAGCGGGTTTCGTGCAGGTCGCTCATGTATTGACAATGTCTTTGTGCTAAGACAACTAATTGACAAAAAATTAGCGAGAAATAGAACGGTGCATCTAACATTCATAGACCTCCGCAAAGCCTACGATAGTATCCCATTAAGTAAGCTGTGGGGAAGCCTAGACAGAGGAGGTATTAGTAGAGTGTATATAAATGCCATTCGTAACCTATACGTAGGGGGTGCCGGCGCTGTAAAGTTAGGAAGTGAGTTATCTCAGGAATTTGAGATTTCAAAGGGCTTGCGCCAAGGATGCTGCCTGGCCCCACCCTATTTAAAATCTACATTAATGAGGCAATGAACAAATGGAAAAGAAAATGCCATAGAATGGGAACCCCTATAGGGAACTCAACCCTCTACACTTTGCTGTTTGCCGACGATCAGGTAATTGTGGCCGAAGACGAGCAGGACGCGAACTACATGGTGAGAAAATTAAAGGAAGAGTACGAGAAGTGGGGCCTCCAAATGAATCTTACCAAAACTGAACACCTAACAATAGGAGAACCAGGGCAAGATCTTATACTGGAATCGGAAGTGATCCGCAGCTGTGAATGTTTCAAGTACTTGGGGTTACTCTCCAACAGTGGAAGCAGTGAAGCAGATATAACTAACAAAATAGTTCAGGGTAAACGAGCCATACGCCAGCTAAATTCGGTGCTTTGGAATAAACACGTCACAAGAAAAACCAAGACCATGATATATTCAGCTATAGTGGAGAGCATATGTACGTATGGAGCAGAAGTCTGGGAGTTAACAAAAAGAAATATAGGCCGCTTAAAAGCTCTTGAAATGGACTTCTGGAGACGCTCCTGTGGCGTGTCAAAGCTGGAGCATATAAGAAACACAGAAATACGACAAAGGATGGGTGTCAACGGATCGATAATAGACACCATAGACAAAAAGCGACTGACGTGGTATGGCCACCTCCAAAGAATGCCAGACAATAGATGGCCAAAACAGATATGGGAATGGGTACCTCCAGCACGCAGGAAAAGAGGAAGACCAAAATTAACATGGCAAAAAGATGTCGAGAAAGCAATGACCTCCCGAGGACTCTCGGAGGGCGATTGGGAGAACCGCAAGGCTTGGCGAAAAGGTTGCGAAATACAATTTAATATATTGTAAATATTCGCTAATATATATATAATGGAACTTAATAAACTGCAACATTTATCTACAGGTCAACCAACTTACTAGCCAACGGACAGGCAAAAAATTCCGGACGTTCTTGGTTTTTGCGTAGTCACTGGAGACCTACATCAAAATCAAATCTAGCACTAAAGTTTTATTTGATCACTCACCAATTTTGGTAACTATAAATGCCCAAGTCTCTTTAAAAGAAACACCACCATTGCTGCACAACAATCGATCCCATTGGAGGTAGTTCCAAGAATTCCTCAACAAAAAAATTTTTTGTTAAACATTCGACTAAAAACTATAGAAGACCTGGACGAATCTGTTGATTATCTAACATGTCTAATCCAAAAGGCGGCTTGGGCTGCCACCCCAATTCACTCAAGGGAAGAAACAGTAAGTAATAATTACCCAATTGAAATAATGAGAACAATTACAGAAAAACAAAAAATAAGAAGAATCTGACTGAACACTAGAGATGCCGCTACTAACAACGAGCTGAATAGAGCAACAAATGAGCTTTGTGCAAAACTTTAAAAATGAAACGTTTGCCAACTATCTGGCAAATTTTCGGGAAACTGCAGATTACTCGTTGTGAAAGCCCTCAACAACTAAAAGTCCACAAAACCATTTCTTCCAATACTGAAATCAGACAGCACTTGGGCAAGAAATAACAAGGAAAAGGTTGATGTATTTGCAAAACATCTGGTAAACGTCTTCAATCAGACCCAATCAGATCCAATGGTAACAAACAACAAAGAAGAAGAAAAAATACAAAATTTTTTCAATCAAACCAGTCACAGCTATCGAAGTCACCTCTGGCATCTATAAATTTGCAAAATCTAAAAAATCGCCTGGATAAGACCTCATCACCGGAACAAATCCCTGGTCAATTGCCACCGAAGGCAGTAAAATTAATTACATATATCCCAAAATCATCTTAATCCTTAAACCAGGTTAACCACTTGAAAATGCTGCATTTTATAGGCCAATAAGCTTACTCTTTAACGACTGCTCAAACGACTCCAGCCTATCCTACTGGAAAGGCACCTCATTTCAAACCACCAATTTGGATTTTGTCATCAACATGCCACCATTGAACAATTGGCCGAGTCGCAAACCAAATAAGAGGATACAAGGAATCTGGAGAAAAAAAGTTTTGTTCAGCGGTTTTCATCGACGTGACCCAGGCATTCGACAAGGTTTGGCACGTTGGTTTTCTGTATAAAATAAAGCAACAATTGCCTTTCACCTACTACCGCATAATCAAATCTTATTTAACAGAAAGATTTCTTTAGATCAAGATCCAGAACGAATAACCTTACCTAAAGTAATTCTGGCGTCTCACAAGGTAGCGTGCTGGGTTCAATCCAAAATATTTTATTTACTGCAAACTTTTTTTGCCTCACTAAACGCTTTGGTGGCTAACTTTGTCAATGACACTGCTGCGATGACTTCACATACAAACCCATCCATTGCTTCCGATATCAAAAAACAAATTAGACAGCATCCAAAAATGAATGAAAACGTAGATAATTATGGAAAGAAAATCTGTTTATGTCACTTTCACCACGCGTAGAGAAATTTGCCCGACTGTAACCCTGAATTAAAAATTCTCCCACAAGCTGAAGATACTAAGTATCCCGGGATGCATCTAGACCGTAGATTTACCTGGAAAAACAGCTTGACGTTCAGCTAAACAAACTAAACTGGTAAATTGGTCAGAATTTTCAGTTAAGAATGGAAAATAAACTTCTTTTATTTAAGAATAAGGCCACCATCAAACCCATATGTACTTATGGCATTCAACTCTGGAGCACAACCAGTACTGCCACCAATCATGCCACTAACGGCCAAAACGAACAAATTATAAAATAAATAAAAATAAAAAAATAGACGTTAAAAAAAAATTAAAAAGATTTGGTAGCAGCGCCAAAATTTGAATTTGGAGAAATTAGAAAAATTAATTAAGACAAAAATTTTAAAATAATTTTGGAAATGCAAAAAAGAGTAAGTTGTAGAAATTATAATTTTTGTTTGCTATTTTTGTCATTCGACGATGTTGCCGAATGCGACTTTGGTTTTTTGAATGTTTACGTTGGTAGTGTGTTGTGAAAAAAGTGTCTACTTGTTAGATTTTTATTGGCCTGTCACCTGAACTATATTTTCTTTTCAAAATAAAAAAATTTGGTAAAATGTAAGTGGGGAAAATTTAACTTTCTTCCCTGTTTCAAAATTTTGATATTTCATCTGCTTTGTTTTGAAGGGCAGTTTTTTGTTGGTATGACAATTTTCCACTCGAGGCGAATTTTAAAATTTTCGAAAGGTAACGATGTTCACACGAAAGCATGTTTATATAGTTTAATCGAACCAATAATTATTATCTGTAACATATTTTTTTAATCGATTGTGGGTATGTATAAAATTGAATTTAATTTTTTTAAAACTTGAAATACCGCATATTATCTATATTATAACGTAATCGGTTTTTAATTTATCTTCACTCTAATTGCGTGGAAAATACGAAGTATTTACTGTTCATTAAAACAACTTTCAGTATTTATCGCCCATAATTGAAAATTTTAGATTTTTCATAATTTCAATAATTGTAAAATCAATAAATTGTGTTTTAAACTTTCGGTAGCTATTTGAGATTCACAAAAATTATATAATGGGAAAAAAATTTGTCAAACAAAAGCCAATATTTGAAGAAAATCGTGAAGATATTTCAAGTTTTTAAAAAGTGCAGAAATTCCGTTAGGTGAAAATTATAATTACGATGAAAAATTGCTTTTAGATTGCCGATAGTCGATGAAAGCAAAGTTTAGATTAACACAGCAAAGATTGTTTAGTTTTTTGTGAGTTACCTCTACTACTTAAGCACAATCTTAATATTCTCATTAGTTTGTAAATTTAAATACCTAATTAGGAACATTAGTTTTTTTCCGAAATTGTAAACCACTTAAATCGGTGTACTTCAAACTGTTGGGTTCTTCTTCGACAAGCTTCAGGGGGCTTAGCTTTAGTTTGAGCTTTAAATTTTGAAAAACGCTGACTTACCTAAGTACGGTTATTTTAGATCTAATCAATAAAAACAAATAAATAAATCTTAATTAAAAATCTTGTTAAAGTGTAATTATTAAATTAAAGGATTACTACACTTTCTCTTTTATATTCTGTTCATTACTTTTTATTAAGAATTTTGGTATGTAAAATCTAACTGAAAGTTTAAAGCAATTTAAGTTTTTGTAATAAACAAAGTAACTGGTAATAAATTACCTTTATCTAGGATCTTAATCACTCCTCTGATGGTAATTTTTAAGCTTAAATCATTCAATAATTTGAAATCTGTAACAAATCATTATGTAAAGGAAGAAATTTCTAAATTTAACATTAAAGGTTATTTTAAAAGTACCTACCTTCGTTATATTGCAAATTCATTGCGCAATTATTATGGATGCCGCCTAAAAGATGTAACTTTGAATATTGTTTAAATAATAACTATGGCAAAAACGTTAATTGGCTTATACGTAATTTTAAAGTTAAAAAGGCATGGGATTTCACAAGTGGCTTACTATTAAATCATTTACATTTTTTAAGACGCAGATTTTGTATGATCACAAATCATAATTACAATGGAACAATAATTAATAGAATTATTAATGTTACATAAATTGTAATGTGCTGTCATTTCGTGAAGAAATTTATATTTTATAAGTATAGCCCATAGCATATTCTAGATAGTTTTCTACGTAAACGTATTTTCTTTTTAGGTAATATGCAATATTGCATGAAATATACAATATATTACCGAACAAAACATCGGGGGGTTCAAAGTTGGTATCTCCAAGTCTTCGAGAATTTAAATTTTGCAACTTTCTTCTCGCCATTTCCATTTAGGATATTTTATAATCTATATTTTATAAAAAATTACCTGCAATTAATACTTTTTTTGAATAATGATCCCAAGAAATAGCACGTAAATAATTTTGTACATACCAACATATTGCTCTGCAATTACTCTATCTCTAAGTTAATTATTCATTTAATTACAATTTAATTGTATTAAATTAGCTTCTTGCAGCTGTGATTAATAAAATGAAATATTTAATTCGCCTACGCATATGTTTTTGCTCCAACTAGCAGAAAGTTTTACTTAACGCACTATCGAATAAGAAAACGATAGATGTATCGAAATAAGAAATTTTTTATTTTCCATTAAAAATAGATTAAATAACCCTCGATGAAATCAATGGAAAGGCACACAGAACAAGATTTTTTGTGCTTAAAAAGTTCGGCATTGAACTGCATGTAATTTTTTTTACATTTTTTGTAATGGAATGTTGATGGACTCACAAGTAATTTAATAATCAATTATATCATAAAAATTCTTATGGTCAATTTTTATTTAGGTACTAAAATTATTATTAATGCAATTATGTATTACGTAAGATGATGTAAAACACTAAAGCTGCAACTGCAAGTTTTCATGCTATTTTACTAAACCTTTCATTATTTTTCATTTTATTTGTTAATCATATAACTCATAGCATTATAAAATTTAACGTTTAATTATGTAATCATTAGAGATAAAATATTAATTTTATCAAAATATAATTTTATATTGTTTTCACGTTACGCCACATTTTTCATAATCAATCGATGCTTTTGTACTATAATAAGCTGCATTAGAAAATCAATTTTCTCATATGTACATTGCAATGCAATCATTCTATAGAGGAGGATTTGCAATGGATCACATTTAAAATCAAAAATTAGCTGTTACAAGTTAGTACTTTCTTTGTTTTATTATTTACGTAATCAATTAAACAATTTTGTATTCAAAATTGATCTTCACTCATTGTTTAATTATTGTTATTACAAGTGTAACGTAACAGCACTTTCACTGTTTATTTTCTAACGCTCCTATTATTTCCGATATTCATGTGTAAATACTGAAATATAACAGTGCTTTAATTGTTTAAATATCGTACATACAACTAAAGCACTTGGAATTAAATTCTTTTTTATTCGATTCGCCCAATCTCCACTTGCTACCAAATTATTGTTTAAATTCCACGTTAAGCTGTAGTAGATCTTGGTTTAGTAGGCAACAACTGCTGCTACGTAATATATTTTTGTATTTCCTAAACTTAAATTAAACTGGACAATGTATAATATATAGCCAATTCGAAGTTGTATAATCAAGTTTTGCATTATTGGAGATATGCAATGCTGTAGCTATTAAAAAAATTAATAAATTTCTTAATTGGTGTTAACATGGATGATGAGAGCGAAATGTTTATTAAATATTGTAATGAATCTGAAATTGTAATTTTTTAATTGCTTCACCTAATTTGCTACTACTTTCGAGTACCTACGTATATATCGGTGTAACGTTAATTTGAATACAGTTTACGTAACGATGTTTTTACATTGCAGTCTTACATTCAATAATGTAGGTAGTGACAGTAAATAATTACTTTCAAATATTAAACAAATTCTTGAACTCATCTTTCTCAATATTATAAGCAATCAATAGACAGAAGTATTTAAAAATATTATACCTACTTTTTAATTGCATGGTAGTAAAAGTATGCTTGCAGCCAAAGGCTAAATGCATGCCTACCGTAGTATTTTGTAACGTGAAGATACATCTGCATTATTATTATTATTAATACTGCATAGTATCATTTTCAATTATGCATAAAAACAGAGCTGAGTAAACATAAATTAAAGATCATTTATGTATTTTCTGCAATGAATGCTGCTGTACGTTCTAAGTTCTACTTTAATTAGATTATGGGTTTCACCCATATACACCCAAAATATAGAGTTTAATCGTTGCCTTTTCTCGAAGTTAATTTCAACAATTCCTAAACTGCTGGTTTTCTTTCGAAAAATGTTACTTACTGGGATATCTAAGAGAGAAAACAAGTTTTACAAAAGCTCGGAGAACTTCTACGCTATTCTAGACATGTTCTCATTTTTCAACGACAGAAATTCAAAAAGTTTAGTTCAGTAAATAAAAAATTATGTAAAAAATTAATTTTTATTTTCATTGTGAAGACAGTGTTGTCTAACTTATGATTATTTGGTTTCAATAGCAGGTTTTCTAATAGCACTTCCCATAATATTCTTATTTAATAATAATAATAATGATAATTACTTAACAATAATATTGTACCACCAAATAAAATAGCCCATTCAATGGTAATAATACTTATTGCATTAGCATTTCAGTTCTAATATATTCCATTCCATGGTCTAAATTTCTGGTGTTATATTCACAATTTCTATGCGGATATTTGCACGAACTGTTTTTACGTTTCTGGTTTATTGTCCTAAAATTATTCTTTTTTAATAGCGCAATACCGAATATATTGGGAGGAAATACCATTCACAGTAATTACAATTCATTAATTAGGAATTAATTTTTGTGTTATATCACTATATTGATTGCATCTCATGTTAATCCAGGATATAGCTACTGGTTCTTACAGTATAATTTTAGATTATAAAATTTATTGTTTAATTTTTAAAATATAAAGAAAATTAAAAGGTTAAATAATAAAAGTAATATAGGAAACACATAAAAAGTTCTTAATCTTCTCTTTTATACTTTTAGTACTTGGTCATGCATGCAGCTGCAATTCATGCATTTACTAAAACTTAATTTAGTACAATGAATATATTTATAAATTTTATGAACAAATTTATTAATTAACTAAATTCGATCATTAATATTTTTAAAAAAATATAGTGAATTTCTGGTTGTGTGAAGTTTTGTCATGTTATTTTCTGTTTCAGGACTCTGTTTCGACAACAAAAGTCGACCTATCGCCTCTGCATGGCATTACAACACATTTGTATTCTAAATTAATATAAAATATTATGGAAAGTTTATAAGTTTACAATGGGTCATATTGGTGTTGGATGAAACATCATCCATCCTTAACTGGTATTATTATAATTTTACAGATCACCATATATTTGGGAGTAACTTGACTAAACAAACAGAAAGCAATTACTTCGATGAAATCTGTCAAACGTTTTTCGTAAAATTTTACATTTTTTATTGTCAAAACGATTGCAGTTTAAAAATTGGTCGAGTAGTTTATGCACAGTGAGCGTTTAAAAAACAGTTTTGTAAAGAAAATGTAGATTTCTCGTGAAGGTTTTCGTTGGATGATTTTTTACGGTTTCAATAAAAACTCGAAGGGTCAACCGCTAGAGGAAATCGTGTACAATTAACTTCACACTTTACGTAATTTATGATAATTCTCCATACTTCTTCGTACTTCATATAATTCAGCAGTAATTCACGGGACTTCACGTACTTCACCAGTAATTCGCCGTACTTCATCAATAATTTACGCTACTTCATCTAATTCATCGATACTTTATTGTATTTCACGTACATCATTGGTATTTCATAGACTCACCGAGATTCCAAAATTTTAGCATTGGAGGGTGTTCCACATCCCCCACACCCCCCGAATCGAGTAGTTTATTTTTTATCAGAAGTAAACTAAAAATTTTTTGTTGCAGAGACACTGGAAGGTGTTCCACTCCCCCAAGCCCTCTCGAATTAAGTAGTTTATTTTTAATTTTTTTCCGGACATTTCCCTCCCAGGGGGTACAAAATTTATAATTACGCAGTTTATAATTAATTGTCAAATTACAAATTAAACACATTTACTTAGCCATAGCTAATTTTAATAAACTTGAGATATGTTTAAATATTTAATTCACTTTTAATAATAATAAATTATTTAAACCGGGGAGTCTGGGGGGTGTGGAACACCCTCCAGTGCCTCTGCAAAGGAAGATCGTCAGTTTACTCCTGATAAAAAGTAAACTACTTGGTCTGGGGTTCTGCTTGTTCTGCAATGTTCTTCATTCCAAAATTTGTGCACTGGAGGGTGTTCCACACCCCCCAGACCCCCGGATTGAATAGTTTATTTTTATTAAAAGTAAACTGAAGATCTCCGATTGTAGAGGCACTGGAGGGTGTTCCACGCCTTCCAGACCCCCCGGATCGAGTAGTTTATTTTTTATCAGAAGTAAATTGAAGATCTTCCGTTGCAAAGGCACTGGAAGGTGTTTCACGTGAAGTACTTCATGTACTGCACATGAGATGTCATGTACTTCATGAGATGTGTACAAAAAACTTCACCAGCGGTTA
The DNA here is from genome assembly GCA_036346125.1 of Lycocerus yunnanus. Lineage (NCBI taxonomy): Eukaryota > Metazoa > Arthropoda > Insecta > Coleoptera > Cantharidae > Lycocerus > Lycocerus yunnanus. The sequence goes on along the minus strand of JARFIX010000765.1, from coordinate 5,948 downwards.
ACCCCTCGTAAAAACCTAACCCAACAAAAATGCCGTGAATCACTTTGTTCAACTTTTGGTAATGAAGCACTATCAAAAAAGGATGTTTACAATTGATTTACAAAATTTCGTCGTGGTCGTGCTTCTGTCTGTGATGAATTTCGTGAAGCTCGACCAAAATCAGTTGTTACTCCAAGAAACATCGATAATTAAATGAACATGATCGACATGTGACTTACAGATGAAATAGAGAAGCCTGCAATACATTCCATTTTACATAAACATTTAGAAGCAAAAAATTTATTCCCGATGGATTTCGCATAATTTTACAGCCACTCAAAATAGGCCCGTGTTAATTGGCGAAAGAAAATGATCAAAAAATTCGACCGAGGAACTGTAAAATCCGTATACAACATCGTCACAGGTGACGAAACTTGGATATATTTATATGAATCAGAAACTAAACAACAATCTACTGTTTGGGTGTTTCAAGACGAACCCAATCCCACAAAAGTTGTTCGTTCGCAAAGCACTTCCAAGAAAATGTGATCGTTTTTTTCTTCAGTTTTACCGGACATGTCGCAACAATTCTTTTAGAAAATCGAAAAACAGTTAACGCTGAATAGTATACAACAATTTGTTCACCAGAAGTCATCGGCGAAATCAGAAAAAACAACCGAAAACGTCGCATTATTCTTCATCATGACAATGCCAGCTTTCACACAGCAAGTCAAACAGTTGCTTATTTGAAAGAGAAAAACATCGAATTTTTGACTCATTGCCCGTATTTACCTGATTTATTGCCTAACAGCTTTTTCTTGTTTCCCAATATCAAACAAAAAATGCGGAGACAGCGATTTTCATCATCTCAAGAAACTGTTGAAGTCTTCAAAAACCATGTTTTTGAGATACCAACTTCAGAGTGGAAAAATGTTTCCAGAATTGGTGGCAGAATTGGGACATGGCGCAATCTTTTCTTTAGAAAATCAAACGCTGAATGGTATACAACAATTTTTTTTACCAGAAGTCATCGACGAAATCAGAAAAAACAATCTAAAACGTCGCATTATTCTTCATCATGACAATGCCAGCTCTCACGCAGCAAGTCAAACAATTGCTTATTGGAAGAAGAAAAACATTGTTTTTATGACTTATTGCCCGTATTCACTTGAATTATCGCCTAACGGCTTTTTCTTGTTTCCCAATATTAAACAAAAGATGCGTGGACAGCGATTTTCATCATCTCAATAATCTGTTGAAGTCTTCAAAGACCATGTTTTTGAAATAGAAACTTCAGAGTGGAAAAAATGTTTCCAGAATTGGGACATGTCGCAACCATTCCTTTAGAAAATCAAAGAACAGTTAACGCTGAATGATATACAACAATTTGTTTACCAGAAGTCATCGACAAAATCAGAAAAACCGAAAATGTCACATTATTCTTCATCATCACAATGCCAGCTCTCACACAACAAGTCAAACAATTGCTTATTTAAAGGAGAAAAACATCAAATTGATGTTAATGACTTTCTTTTGTTCCCAATGTCATATTATAAAAAATAGATAAACATCGATTTTCCTCATCTCAAGAAACTGTTGAAGCCTTCAAAGACCATGTTTTTGAGATACCAACTTCGGAGTGAAAAAATGTTTCCAAAATTGGTTTGAACGTATCCAAATGTGTATAAATCTTAAAGGCGATATTTTGAAAAGAAATAAAACAATTAGTTTAAAAAAAAATTTTTTCTTTCTAATTTTTGTAAAAACTTAAACGATGACCCTCGTAGTTACAGACCCTGTATAATTTATATTGTGTTTGGTTCTGCCATCGTTTGATATTACTGCTTGAAAATTAATTGAATATTTTTATCAGATAATGATTCTAAGCTTTGCTGGAAGACCTTTTCGGAAAGAAAAGCAAAACTTAAATGCACAGTTCATTTCCTGCTATCTTGCTGAAAGGATTATCCACTAGGATAAACACTTGTACGCTACATCAATAGGACGTTTCCATGCCGCCTAGGGTGAATAAATTTATAATGTAATTTTACAGACAATGCTTTATATTAATTTAATTTTATATTATTCTCTTAAATCTTATCTATTATTTATAAAAAAATAAATTATAATTTTGTTATTTTTTTTAGCAGATTTTTGAAGAATTTAACAGAGCTGAGGTTTTATTTTATTTTATTTTAATACTTTTCGTTATTATTTCAAAGTGCATGTAATAATTATTCAATTATACCAGGCATGCGTATTATTTAGCACTATTAAATACCTATAAATAATTTCTTCTTTAATAGTTTTTATAAATTCAACCGTTTAAAAGTATTAAATATTAATTTATAAAACAAATAAAACTTACCTACCATTCATTTGTATCTTCCGCATTTGTTACTGATAATCAGACCGAAACAAGCATATTTCTATTATTTATAATGTAACTCAGTGTTTATTTAAATATTTAAAAGAATGGACACATTTTATTTAAACAAATATAATTAAGGCTAATCAGGAACTTATTACCATTGCACATTTTAATATGTATGCATAGTGACCTCTTATTATTTAAATTATAAGTGATGGCTACCTCATAACTCTTTTAGATTGCACACTTATCAATAAGGATTGTCACATTAAGAAATATCGAAGAACACTTATAATATTACCAATATCGATACCTATTTGCAATTACTACTATTGCATTGAATCAACTAGCTTTGATTAAAGGGTTATATCGCCCGGTATTGTTTGTTTAACAACAATGCTGGAGAATTATAATAATATATTTGTTATCCTTCAATAGTTCAATAATTACATTATTTATCGGGCATCTTCCAAATTTAGGAGGTGTAATTTTTTTGTTAATTTAAATTGTACACGTACCACTTTCGATGCATTACGATATATTTAAATTGTGAATAAGAAAGTACCAGAAGAGGATTGAATTTTAATTCAGTTATTGCAATTATTACAATGAAATTAATTTCTTTATTTCATTGATGAAATACGACGAAAATGGTGGTAATTAATTTAATTAAGTTAACAAACAGTTTGAAACCATTTTCTCAAGCTTTTTGTTACTCCCGTGTTATTACAAATATGCGTTAATACTTTTTTCCTGCGTTGCATGTTTTCATACAATCAAGTCATGGTATAATCTGAAGAAGTTGAGAAAGTAAATTAGTACAGAAAAAAATCGATTATATAACGTCCTTGAAACTATTCGAAAGAGTTCACTTAATTGGAGTGTCTTCAAACAGCATTTTTTGATAAAGATCCGGTTCATAAAATAATAGTCAAGTTACACAATATTAATACTACCATATACGCTATCAGAAATTTTAATAGGCACTTTTACCTTTCAAACCACGATAATGTAGGTATAGTATAGTATGGTACGAACGTACCAACTCAGGTGAAGAAGAAAGTAAGTGGGAGAGAAAGATGTGTAACTAGATTAAAGCTTTAATAATCTTCAACTTCGTTCCATTTTCCCACCACAACCACTTATTTTACTTATTTGGATAATAACTTGGGGTGGTAGATATAAAAGATACCTCATATTAAAAACTTACCACTTCTTGTGTTACTGTGATTGTGATAATAATATCGATGAAGCTTTTTGTGGTAGGTATTATAAAAGTTTGTGAATTACCTGCAGTGTTTTCCGAAGTTTTGTGTTTTAATGTGCGCTGTTACTGGATTTTTTTTTCGAAAATTAAAGGGTTTATTAAATTTACTAATTACAATAATTATTTTCAAATCATTTCAACAATATTCCTGAAACTTGCCAATTTTTAATAAATTTCTATATTATAATTTTAATTCATTTAAATTGGTATTTTTGTTTTAAAAAAGATTTTATAATTTTTTAAGTTAAAAAAAATCGCTTTAAATTAGTAAATTATTTTATTTACATATTTTTTAGTTTAATACATTATTGTACAATTATGTTTCGATTTTCCTAAATCTCGTCAGTTAAACTTGGCCCTAATAATTGAATAAGGATAAAAGTCCATTATATAATATTGAATTCACAACTAAAGTTTGTGGAAAAAGTTTTGTTTTTAGAATTAAATTAACATCTAAAAAAACAAAATTGAATTATTATCATGAGCTTTCAGCACTGGGTTGTTGCTATCATGAGATGGATTAATAATTGTAAAAAATTTATATAACATTATTTAATTATGTGTAAGTTTACAAGTTTAATTTTCCTTCTCATCTGATTTTAGTGAAATCACATCTAAATTTATATCGAAGGTAAAATAAATTATTTTAAATGAAATGCGAACTGAATATTATGTAATTTTATTAAACGAACAATTGCAAATTGTTTTTCAACTATTTTTTATAACTTTGATATGAAATTTCTCAATTGTCTGTAAATCAGAATACGTTATTTCTTCGTCGAACAGAAGTTTTCACATGAGCACAGAAAAAATTATCTAAACGGGGATTTTTAGAAGCAAATTGTATTTTATTTTAAATTTGTAATTTGTTCTCAAGAAAATATATTTAGAAATCAAAGTTGTTTTAAGTTTTAATTTTAAATTATTAATAGATAATGTGAAAACCTATGCCATTTATTATTTTTATAAATTATTTAAATCAGTTTCTGATGTTTTGCATTACTTTTTGGGATGCAAGGAACTGTGTTGGCTTTAATATAACAACCAATTTTTTTACTATTTCCCCTGTGTTTTGTTAATTCATCTGTTTATCAGGATTCTAAATTTAACAAAAATCAACTTAATAGTAAATATAAAACATTTAAGTCATAAGCATATTTCACGTATACCATATGTTCATAAAAACCTGTTTTTAAGCGTTTTCTATAGGAGTGATTTTTTTGTGCGATATTAATAATTTATTTTTTGGAAGGTTTCTTTTTATGCGGTTCCTATCTCCCACACCAAAACAGGTTTGAGTGTGTATATTATTTAGATTAAAAATTTAATGGAATGACTTTTAATTTCAACATTTTTTTTACATTTTTGATTTGAATTCATTTTTAAACTCATTTTCAACATTAAATGAAAAATTTAATCTCAAAGAAAAATTATACACAAATTCTAAAACTATAGAGGTTATATTTATTACATATTTAGATAATTAGTTTTGGTTTAAATTTAACTTTGGTTGAGGTTATAGTTAAATAATTTGTAATAAACAATAAACTTTTGTTGATTACACATTAATTTTATTTATGATTTTCTTGATGTTTATGTTCTAAATTCTTTTTTTATATTATTCTGAAGCTATAATAACACAAAAACTTTCGCTAAATTATTTTAGTAATTATTTTCTAGGAGTTTTCGATTGAATACAAATTTTAAATTATAAAAATGCAAAATAGCTGAATTTAACAAAAAAATTCATACAGATTTTAATTATTACTTATTAATAATTAATTAAGGTGCAGACGATGATGATAATGATGATAATAATTAAATTTCAAATTCAACTACCATTAATGAGATTTTTGTGGTTATCGATGTTAAACATCTAAGATACAAAATGGCAGTTTCAATATTTTTTTTTTATTATTGAAGTTTAATAAACTTTTACATTAATATTAAAAATTTTATTTTGAATCACAAGGTTTTTTTGAGGTCGTGAGAACCAATATATTAATGCAAAATTGATACAAAATGACACACAAAATTGATTTTCAAGACATTACCAACATAACAACGTATAATTTTTTTATAAAATTGTCAAATATTTACAAAGATGCTTCTAGTTTTGAGACAATATTGATTTCAAATATACATAGAACTAATATAGTAATGCAAAATTGATGCAATATTTAATTTCAAAAATTTAATTTACAGTATATTTTGAATTACATTTAAATATGAAACAGTCCAAAAGAAAATCCTATTACGACTTCAAGAAAATTTATTTACTTTTTTGTTTGTACGAATATTTAAAATTTGTTTTCAATAATTACAAAAATT
>JARFIX010000764.1:0-30663 GCA_036346125.1 Lycocerus yunnanus | reverse complement strand
CAGCAACAAACACGAATGGTTTGGTAAATCAGAAAAAAGAGAACCAGGTTATGAAAATTATTACGTTTGGAAAGACGGTTCCCCTGATAAACCGCCAAATAATTGGGTAACTCTCTTATTTAATCTAAACTAAATTTAATATACCGACACATTTCTTTTTTTTTTAGATAAGTCACTTCCATGGACCTGCTTGGACGTACAGTAAGATTCGAAAACAATGGTACCTCCATTTGTTTGCATCTGGTCAACCAGATCTTAACTTTAGGGATCCGAAACTTGTTCAAGAAATGAAAGTAAGTTTAAAATCTTTTGTTATACCCAATAAATTAATTTATCACGTAAAACAGGATATTCTTGTATATTGGATGGATATGGGAGTCGATGGATTTCGAGTTGATGTCATTAATGCTCTTTTTGAAAATTCGACTTTTCCTGACGAAGAACTCTCGAACGATCCTACCGCAACTCCTAACGATCATGCCTATTTAAAACACATTCATACTGTAGATCAACCAGAAACATACGACATGTGCTACCAATGGCGGCAATTGCTGAACGATTATTCTAAAGAAAAAGGAGGAGATGTTAGGTTGGTCAGTTTTCATCCGAGACGTACAAAATATGCATGTTTATAAAATTTTAGAATTATGATGACAGAATCTTATTCGGTGGGGAGAAACTATTTGGTTATTACGGAAACAAAACGCACGATGGCGCCCACTTTACTTTTAATTTTTGGTTTATAACAGATGTAAATGGAACTTCCGATGCACCTCACATTAAATCAGTTATAGATAAATGGTTCCAATATATGCCCAAAAGATATGTTGCTAATTGGGTGGTATGTAAAAATCCTGAAAAGAGCTTAATCTAGCATTAGTAATTTTAATCCTCCACAGTTAGGTAATCACGATCGCCATAGAGTGGCATCACGTTATGGACGTGAAAGAGTAGATGGATTGAATATGTTAGCAATGATATTGCCAGGTGTGGCTGTAACTTATAATGGAGAAGAAATTGGAATGGAAAATGGAGAAGTTACTTGGATAGAGGGTGAAGATCCACAGGCATGTAATGGAAAAGAGGAACATTTTGATAGAGATAGTCGCGATTTTGAGAGAACGCCGTTCCATTGGGATAATTCGGTTAATGCTGGATTTAATAAAGGAGCTAAACCGTGGTTACCGGTCAGTAAAAAATATAAAGAGGCCAATTTGGCGCTTCAACAAGTCGATGGAATTAAAAGTCATTATCGTATTTATCAAGAATTAGTTAGATCCAGAAAATCCGATACTCTGAAATACGGACAATTGAATACATTAGCTCCAAGTAAAAATGTCCTCGCTGTGACCAGGTAATTTATCAATCAATTTAAATTTAATTAATCCAAAATATTTTTTATATTATAGAGAGCTTGAGGGGAATCCCAGTTATGTTTTATTAGTCAATATAGGAGATAAAACCGAAACAGTAAATTTAAGTTATTTTAAAAGCTTACCAGAGAAGTTAATAGTTAAAATTCCTAGTTTGCAATCCAAGAAACCAGTAGGGTAAATAAATACAATATTATATTGCATTTAAAAAAATATTATCAAAAATTTATTTTTAGATCTGATGTATCAACAAACTCTATTACTTTAGGTCCATTTGAATCCATAGTTTTAACATCTTAGATAATATACCAAAATGCTATTTATTTGTGATATCGAAAAATTGTTGAAAGTGTAGTTATTAGAATAAAATAATTTAAAAGTGAAATGAATGTCTTATTTAAGTACCTGTTAGTACCTAAAACGAAACATTGAACAGAGATTGTATAAGGAAGCAAGAAAATATTTTTAGGTTATTTTTTATGCGGTCTTATTAACTTCTAACTCAACCATAACATTGTTTCAATTATTATAATGGAATGTCAATTATAAATTCAAACAAAACTTTACTTCTATCAAGAAAACAAAACAATATCAATATATTTGCGGCCTTAAGGCCGCGCAACCTTGACAATCTAGTTATTCAAATAATAAAGTTACAGCCCAATATAGTCATACATAGAGGCCTATGTTTCAACTCATATTGAGAATTAGTTATATTTTCATATTTGAAATCTTTGCATTTTTTGTAAATTACTCATTTTTAAACACAGAATTGTTTGCATTCTTAACTTATCTGGAGACAAAATACAAAGATTGAAATTGCGCAGTGTTTGGCATCCGAAGAAGAAAGAGCTCAGATAATTTTACTAAGAAGAATAATTATTAATGGGGTGGTTTCCTGTAATTAAAATTCTACGATAAAACATTTTTATTAATTTCTTTATTTTGAATTTAGCGCGTGAAATATATTGTTGTTTTTTACTAACCATAACCTCACTTCAGAGTTTATTATTATTATCAAAGTATAAATTCGTTAAAATAAAAAGATTTATTATCATTAATTAGTGTGCAGTTTTAAATGGGAGAATTAATTAACATGATAAAGACTTCGGATAAGGTCTTCCTCATTTTTAAATAAAAGGCAAGTATTTGCTTGGCCATTTGAAAAAATACAAAATAATTAATTATACTTCAAAAATGCAATTGTTATAATTTTAATTAAATACCAATTATAATTAATTCTATTTCAGAAAATTCTAAAACAATTAAAATGGAACTAGAAAACAATATGAGTGTTTTAGAAGAGTCCCACCCGAAAATCAAAATAGAAATAGATGACGTTCCATGTGATTTTGAAGATACAAATAATGAAATTAAAAAGGAAATATCAGATTCACAAGATTTACTCTTTTCGATTAATATTAAAGAAGAAAACTCACTTTTCCAACTTCAATTTACTAACCAAGATGATGTGCAGGACCCTTTATCATTCGTAGATAACCAAAGAAATAATTTAGTCGCAAGTCAAGCAAATCAGTTCAAGTGTGAATTTTGTGGTGCCATCTTTAAATATAAATCTTGTTTGAAGATGCACGTAGTGATACATACCGGTGAGAAAGCTTTTTCCTGTGAATTTTGCGATTACAAGTGTGCGCAGAAAGGTCACTTGCAGAGTCATTTAAAGCGTCACACAGGCGTAAAGCCCTTTGCTTGCAGTATGTGCGACTTTAGGTGTTCGCATAAATGTAGCTTACAGACCCACTTACGACGACACTTTAATGAAAAACCATATTCGTGCAGTTTCTGCAATTATACATGTGCATACCAAAGTAGTCTTTGTCGTCACGTAAGACGACATACCGGTGAAAAGCCTTTCTCGTGCAAAGTTTGCGACTTTAAATGTGCCTATGAGAACAGCTTACGATTGCATTTAAAGCGGCACCTGGGTGACAAACCTTTTCAATGCGAAATATGTAATTACAAATGCATCAGGAAAAACTGATTTGCAAATTCATCTCAAGAGGCACACGGGTGAGAAACCTTACGGATGTCAAGTTTGTGATTTTAAATGTTCACAAAAAAGTAGTCTGCAAGTTCACATGTTGCGCCATCAAGATAAGAAACCATATGCATGCACAATCTGCAACTTCCAGTGTATACAAAGGGACAGGCTGCAACGTCACTTGAGGAGACATACAGGTGAAAGACCATTTGATTGTGACATTTGCAAGCAAACGTTTTCGGAAAAATCTCACTTACAAAATCATTTAAAGCGTCACACAGGTGAAAAACCTTTTATATGTGCAATATGTGATTTGAAGTTTTCACAAAAGGGAAATTTAAAAGTTCATATAAGAACCCATATGAATGAAAAGCCATTTTTTTGTACAATTTGTGACTACAAATGTGTATCAAAGAGTTACTTGGGACGACATTTGAAAAAGCACAAAAATAAAATAGTGAAACAATTTAGTGCAGATTCGTAAGTCTACGAATAAGATATCAACAAAATTTACACTTATTAATGTTCATACAAAAAATAGTTTCTCATTTATTGTAAAGTAGTATACAGATAAAGTTGTATTGTATTGTATTGTAAAACCTTGCAAGTATCTTAGATATTTCTGTTTGATTGTTTCTTGCAAGCTCTTAGAATACAATTCAAAAAATACTAAAAAACATCTTTTGATCGCTTGAGGATGCATTAAATGAGACGATTAAAGCTGTCTTATTTCAGTGAGTAGTCTGCATTTCAGTTATCTTTTTTTGGATATATTTTATAAATGTTAATGTATATATTATCATCTTAAAAGATGTACAGTTTATTTATTATTTAAAAACAATTTTTAATCATTTTGATTTTTTATTCAATGAAAATGAAAATTTTTGAAAAGTATAACTACCCATCAATTCTTATTGCTAAGTTACGACCAATAATTAATCCACGACTTGTGCTCAATATTGGATAACTTCTCGCGTCAATACAAATTTTGATCCGTATAAGAAATACAAGGGTTCTCAGTAATAGAGGATGTTGATTTCAAATAAAAACTTTGCATAAATCAAGAATGAGCGATAGACACGTGTTTCTGTCTTATTGGACGTCATCAGTACCATATACTAATTTTCCACAATAGAGTATTACGACACCGACTATTTTGACAGCCACCAATTTTTTTATAATTTGTATACCGCCATGAGCCGAAGGCATAATTAATCTGAATTTAGCCTTCCATAGACTTCATTTAATTCAAAGAAGTAAAATTTTTTTGAAGAATAAAGTCAAGGGACTTCATAAAGATTTCAGAAACTTTATAACACTTCACAAAAGACAGTAAATGTGATTACTCCCTCGGCGTGAATACTCGAATGCAAAATATAATTTGTGCGGAGAAGCCCCACCTTTTTCTATATCCTTTAATTTTATTTTATGATTTTCAGTTGAATATTTTTGCTTTTTATGTGTAATAAATCTGTTAAAAATGTATACAGTATTTTCGCGTCAAGTTTAAAATGACGTCACAGTACCTAATGGATTTTACTGTATCAGATATCAGAATAACGCTTTCAGTTTGCGATATAACAAAGTTTCTTCTAGATATTTATTTAAATATTTTCAAATTTTTTCCCTAATTTTCATTTTAAAATTCAATTATCAATCCAGGTTCATCTGACGAGTAGCCTATAGAACGAAATATACGTGATCATGTATATAATCGACTGGATACAAATACTTTTATATTTAAAAAAAGATGATTTAATTTAAAAAATCAATAACTGCAGAAGAACAAATTTTATCAATTTGTGAAGTACAAGTTGCTCCTTAGTTTTGAATAATTGATTTTGTAAAATATTGCCCTATTTTTATTTGAAAATTTAATAACTTTTTTAATAAATTTGTTTTTTAAAATTTATTACACAAGAAAATTTAAAAAAATAATAAGTAAATTAATTGCCACCCTGTATAAAGTTGACCTTGACATTTGATGTCAAACGTCGAGTTAACCTGTCACATTTAAAATTTTTTACAATTATGGACGAATTACTTAATTTTAATATCGAAAATGTATGCAGAGCATGTTTTTTAAACGAAAATAGTACAAAAAATGTGATTTCTACTGATTCAACTTGCAGTGAACGTCTCTTAGATATGTTTGCTTCTCTTCTACACGTTGAGGTTCGATTTTGAATGATTTAAGTTTCTTCATTTGAAATGTTTTAAACTTTGTAGGTAGAATCTGTTAAAACTTTACCAACACAGATTTGTAATTCTTGTGAAACGAAATTAAAGTTATCTTACAATTTTCAACAACAGTGTCATGAATCGAATAAAAAATTTGAAGAGTATGCAAAAGTTAAGAAGGAAGCTGACCTTGCTAGTTTGACAAATGTCAATACCGAGTTATCGAAATGTGTACCAGAAATTCATGTGAAAGAAAACTCGAAAAATGTGATAAAGAAATATTCTGCAAGAAAGCTACGATTAGTACAATTTTCTCACATCGAAGTTGCAGAAGCAATTAAGGAATTACGAAAAAGTTTTCTTCAAAATATCGAATGCTTTAAGTGTGGATTTGTTGGAAGTAATTCAAGGTCGCTATCGGTTCACATATCGCATGTACATAAGTAAGTTTATATTCGGAAAGCCCTGGTTTTTTTAGAAAAATTAAACTTGTTGCAATGAAATATTAAAATAAACTAGTGTATATGCAACGAAGGGATCAACTTCTATTTTCTTTCTCAATGAAAACTACACAGAAAAATTTTATATAAACTGAAGTAAATCATTTATCAAAAATAAAATTCACTTGAAAATTGATACGAGGACATATAGAAGTAAAAATTTCTGGCCCCTATGCTTAATCTTTACTAAAATGCATTTTTAATAAAGAATATGTATTTTTAGGGAGTTAAAAAACAGATGGTGTGTTGAATGTAACAAAGAATACGAAGATCTGACGGAACACTTGAAAAGCCACGAGAACGGTGGCTTTCACTGTCGTTTCTGCAAGAAAATGTTTAGTACCAAAAGTCACCTGATTGAGCATATAAGAAGCCACTCTGGTATTAGTTAACATAATTTTTACATAATTGAACTGATTTAATTTTTTTAAGTTACTAAACGATTTAACTGCGAGATATGCCACAAGTCCTTTGTTTCTGCACGCCGCTTAAGAACACATTTTCGAGTGCACTCAAATGAGAGACCATATAAATGTTCCTTTTGTCCGAAGGCTTTTATTCAAATTGGTTTGTTAAAAAATCATTTAAAGAAGCTGCATAACACTTACAAATGCAATTTTTGTTCTCAATCATTTGATAAAAGTCAATTAAAAGTTCACCTAAAGGAACATTCGGATGTAAATAATTTTTGTGTCGATTGCAATGCTATAGTAGAGAAAGATTATGAACATACATGTGCCAATAGAGATGAGTTGAATGGTGATGAGGTAAAAGAAGAACCAATTGAAAGTATAACTGATAACATGTAAGTTTGATAAATTTTGTGGATGCTTTTTATTCCTACATTGAAGAGCACACGGAAATAACGATTAGGGTCCAATTTTGCTGAAAAATAAACTATTAATGCCATCTGATAGATGGTAACGGAAGGTATCTTTTAGTAAATACATATAATATAAAAATGATTTAAGTCAAAACATTTTTAAAAAATTAAGGTTTATAAAGAAACGATCAAAGTCTATGCGTTTAATTTCTGAAAATATAAAACTTGTGACTGATCATTATTCCTGTGTGCTCCTCAGTTGTAATTACATACTTTCTTGTGAAATATAAATTTATCAAAATTGGGGCTTTAAATAAAAGTATATTACTCTAATTTTCCCGCTTTTAGTTTATTAGTTGCTCAAAACTTTTGCACAATTTGTAATAAGAAGGTTCGAAGTTTGCCAACACACATCGATAAAATTCATACAACTTCCAAATCTAATTCAGCAAATGATAATAATATTAAAGATGAAAACGAGAGAAAACATTTATGTACAGTTTGTGGAAAGCACTTTAAGTAAGTTGAGAAATTTTTAGCACTTGAGATTTTAACAACATTTTCTAGAGCTTCATATAAGTTAGGAATCCATATGAGAATACACACAGGGGAGTTACCTTACGAGTGTTCTTTTTGTGGCAAAAGAATGAATACACGGGGCACATTAATCACACATGAACGGACTCATACCGGAGAAAAACCACACATATGTCACGTTTGTGGAAAAGTAAAGATCTCGGAGATTTTTCAAATAAATATTTAATGTTTTTTTTTACTTCAGAGTTTTTCTCAATCAAATGTATTGAATACTCATATGAAATTACATACTGGCCGTCCGGAAGTTTGTAATTTATGTAATAAACGATTTTGCAGACGTTCAGAACTCAGGCTGCACATGCGAAAACATACAGGTAATATAAAAAGTGTCCTTTTAAATTATGAAATTGTGTTGTTATTTGTAGGTGAAAAACCATATCTTTGCACGGAATGTGGACAAGCATTTGTCCAACGTAGTCATTTAGTTGATCATAGTGCAACTCACAGTGATTTTCGTGCATATAAGTGCACATATTGCGAAAGAGCGTTTAAACAAAATTCTACATTAAAGTCACATATTCAAATACATCTTGGTAAGTTACGGTTTAATGCGATTATATAAATTACGATTAACTTTTCTGTAGGGCAGAGACCCTTCAAGTGCAGTCAGTGTTCTTATGCTGGCCGGCAAAGTCACAAACTTACAGAACACATGAAAACCCATGCAGAGGATTCACCAAATCCCGATTGTCCTCATATCTGTACTATTTGTAATAAGGGATTTTCAACTTTTGCAATGCTAACTTCTCATAGTCAGAGAATTCATTGTATGCCTACAGATCTTGAAGCAAGGCCTTCATAAATTGATTTTGTATTATGAAGCAAGTCTGATTAATTTAATAGGATATAACAATAAATCAATGTTAGTGTTGCTCAATTTTATTTATTTTAAATGCTTCATGGTGGTACTACAATATATTTATTCTATCATTTTAAAAAATCGATCTTAATTTTCAGATTTTCTAGTCAGGTTAGCACCCTACTAGAATGAATTATTTCGAACTTTTGGCCAGCTAAAACAAAAATCCGTCTCATTGTTCTGCGGTTAAATTAATACAGATGAAAACTTGGTGTCTTTTCTCGTTTTAACGAGAAGCAGATTCTAACGGTGGATTGGGTAATATTCGTTTACAGTTTCCACACATCGTTGATGGTTTTGGTTTTCGAAAATGATTTTTAGTGATTAAAGTTAAGAAAATAAAGCTATGTATTATTTCTAGATAGAATATATTATTCAGACATCGATGATCGAGTAATATATTTACTTGACTGACACTCAAGTAAATTCGGAGTACAATTATATATTAATGACATTTTAGAATCTCTTTGATCTTTTGATAGCAGATGTTTCAATGTCAAATATACAATTATATACGTATGTGAATAAGAAGAACCAGAATTTAAATTATGTTGATAGTTTTTCTTTCAAAATTAAAAAAAAATAAATGCATTCTTTTCAAGCGATCGCCCCCATGTTCTCTCTTAATAAAACAAAATTTTCCGAACACTAACAAGGCTGTCGCGGCTTGGCGCTTAAGTGCCTCAATTATTAAGCCGAGCACCTCGGCTTGAATCCGGTGGGATAAGAATTGTATCGTCTTCCATGCCAACACGTTCGGGAAGCGCGGCGTGTAACTGTCGAATTCTCTCGAGAGAACCAAACCAATCCTTTAGCGAGAAGTTTGGGGAATGGGAGAGGCTTATGTCCGACGATGGACGGAGCTTTTTCATAAATTGTTATTAGACTTAAGATATCATTTATGTCGATATCATTTTATTCGCCCCACTCGAGCGATAACTTTAATGCTTGCATATCTTCATTACCGAGTGAAAAAAATTGAGTGTTGACATGATCGAGATATTCATAAAATCGAATGTTTACATTATTATTTATTATGCGAATGGCGGCAGTGCCTCTGGCAGCCCCTCCGCTTATTAAAAATATCGCACACCCAAAATAGCATTCCATGATAGAACAGAACTTGAAAAAACAGAACACGAAATAACCAAAGTTTTATCCCCAGAATTATGATTAGTCAGAATAGCCCAGTGCAAAAATGAGGTATGGGAAAGAAAAAGCTTGGAAATAGATGGAAAGATAGGAGGTTCTCAATCTAAAGTGATATGGAGATTCTTAAAAAGTATCAAAAGAGAAGATAATAGTGGTAATACAACATTGATTACAACTTCATAATGGACTATCCATTATAAAGATCTTCTTGTGGAAAATAGACAACAATACATTCAAGAAGAAAATAGATGGACGAATACAAATATAAGTACGAATGTGGAAGTAACCAAGGACATAATAACGACTTGTTTGAAACGAATGAAAAATGGGGAGGAACGGGGTCGGGCGAGATTCCGGCAGAACTGCTGAAATACGGTGGGCCCCATCTGATAGAAAGACTGCTAGTACACTTTAATAACTGTCTGAGAGAGAATAAAATACCAGAGCAATGGAAAGAGACTCACATCATATCTATCTACAAAAAAGAATTGAGAAAAGATCCAAACAATTTATGGGAACAAGATTTATGGTAAAATCCTAACAACCTTGCTAATGGAAGGACCGGACAATAAGATTAGTGAAAAACAGAGTGGTTTCACGCGAGGTAAATCTTGTATGGATAACTTGTTTGCGATCTAACTGCTAATAGAAAAAAAAAAATAACTGTCGAACAGGAAACTCATTTAGGCTTTATAGACCTACAGAAAGCCTACGATTCTATTCCCAAGTGCAGGCTGTGGAAGGCATTAGAGAAGTTGAGCATCGACCCACAACTAATTGATATTATCCGAGAAATGTATAAGGACAACAAAGCACGCATTAGAAATGGAAATAAACTCTCGCGAGTGTTTACTCCCTCCCTCTAAGGGCTTAAGACAAGGATGTAGTCTCTTCCCACTTCTTTTCAAAGCTTACCTGGAGATCGCACTGAGGGAGTGGAAGAGAAGAGTCAGGGCATGAGTGTACCCATAGGAGATGAATATCTTTTACACTAAATTTTGCCGATGATCAGGCAGTAATTGCTCAAGATGCATATTATGTAGAATTTATGCCGAGAAGACTAAACGACAGCCATCAAGAATGGAGACTAATAATAAATATTGGAAAAACGGAAAACCTAGCCAGTAATAGTGTGATACATTTTCAAATTTCAATCAATGGCGCGGAGCTGATAAACCAGGTTTAGCAGTTTAAGTATCTGGGTACGATTATAACAACGGACGGTATTGGAAATGAGGATATAAAATTCAGAATAGAAAACAGTCGGAGGGTGATAGGAGCGCTAAACTCAGTGTGGTGGAATAAACACATTTCAATAAAAACACATAGGGGAAAACAATGGTAGAGTCGGTGTTATGTTATAGAAGTGAATCATGGATGATGAAAGAAGATATGAGAAAAAGATTCAAGCAGTGGAAATGGACTACCTGAGACGAAGCTCTAGAATATCAAGAGTGGCGCATATAACTAATAATAAAATTCAAAGAAGAATGGGGCCCAAGATACAATAAACGATAGAATTGATCGCAGAAGTTTGAAATGGTTTGGCCACGTATTCAGGATGGATGAACAGAGATGGCCCAAGAGGATCTGGAAATGGAAACCACCTGGGAGACGAAAAAGAGGTAAACCAAGGAGATCATGGAACGACGAGATAAGAAAGGTATGGAAATGTACCAAGTTGAAGAGGAGGATGCTCTTAGTAGAGATAATTGGCGTTTGAGAACCGGAAAGCCGCGTATCGCGGTATAAATCGGACACATATAAATTATGATATTAACATTGTCCATTTGCTTTTCCGCCAATAACGTCATTGACCGGACAATGGGTGGGGAATTTAGAAAAGCACTGCTATTTTCTGACGATTCTTACTTTATTATTATTTGTTAAAAATTATTTTACTTAAATGGCTGCCTCGGTTGGCTTGGCAGTAGCCCATTCTTTTAACCCAATTTTGAAATACCATGTTTATTATTTGTGGATTTTGTTGAGTTCCTCAATTGTTTGTGGACCGTAGTTATTACAAAGGTCCGTTATTACTCCAACAGCGTGCAAACAATTGAGGTACACAAGGAGAACATCCACAAAACTATTCGTGAAATAAAGCCATAAACAAAAG
Source organism: Lycocerus yunnanus (assembly GCA_036346125.1). Classification (NCBI taxonomy): domain Eukaryota; kingdom Metazoa; phylum Arthropoda; class Insecta; order Coleoptera; family Cantharidae; genus Lycocerus; species Lycocerus yunnanus. The sequence continues at coordinate 19,057 of JARFIX010000764.1, read as the reverse complement.
ACATTGTACTGTCAAACCAGCCGCAACAGCGCAATTTAAATGAAAAATAATAATGGAAATTGTTTTTTCATAAATATTGGAAGGTCTGCTCGTTTCAATAAAGCAACAATCATTGAAAAATATTGAACGGTGCAGTTTTAAAAATAATTTAAAAAATAAACTAATAACAGATGGCCCACACTATATACAATAGTATAAAATTATTAATAGAATATATCTAGTTCGATACAGCATACAGCGCTCGCTTGGTGTTATAAAAGCCTTGTATTATATTTTACATTATTATTATTATTATATAATTACTATAAAATCTCTTTTCTCGCGATATGCTAATTTAAATCTTGTGGTCAAGAACATATACATAGCAGTGCTGTTGCTAATCAAGATAATCACTTCTGTTGTTTTGTTCTGGCATAACATCCTAAAAATAATTTCTCCGATACTTAAACAAAATATAACTTGTTTTGATTAGTAGAAGTCAACTTCCTGTAAAAAACTTCAACAATGAATCAAACAAATTTTATTCTCGTTTTTATTATATTGATTGCTTTTGTTTCTATTGGTAAGTAGAGTACAGAAGTTATGGAGATTTATTCTATAAATCACAAATAAATGTTTAACCAACAAATCTAAAATTTCACAGAGTAGATTTACATTGTACAAATGGATTTTGGCGCATAAAACCAAAAATGGAGGGTTTGTTTTATTATATCTTCAGTATATATTAGTGATCTTCTATAACCACACCTACCATTTTTATTCAATTCAAAAATCAAAATTTTATTGTTAATAATTAGTTTAAAATTAGTTTATTATTTGTAATAAAATATATTATTATATTAATATACTAGCAGGATACCCGGCTTCGCACAGAGTTTAAATTTATATAAAATTCTAAAAGTGTGGGCTCAAATTTGATTCCTTTCCACCTTACAGGTTGGTTGTAAAGTATTTAAAGCAAAAATGAAAGAATGTAAACTTTTAAATGAAATTAATTTTTTTATTCAATATAATCTCCCTCAACTTCAATACACTAATTCCAATGATCCTGCAATAATTTTATTCCATCTCTGTAATGATTTTCTGGAAGCTCTGCAAAATACTGTTCCACGACTGAAATAGCTTCTTCATTCGATGAAAAACGCTTTCCACGAACGAATTGTTTCAAGTTTCTGAAGAGGTAGTAGTCGCTAAAATGGAAGGTTTCGTCTTTATTATATCTTGCAGTAATACAGGTGTTTTTGATGTTTTTATATGCAATCTCTACCATTTTAGTTCAATTGAATCAAAATTTCATTATTAATAATTTACTTTTAAGATTACAGTAAAATTTTTGATAAAAATGATGATTTTTTTATGTCTGACTACAGGAACCCAGCCTCAGTTTCACGAATTTGTTAATTTAACATGTGGGTCAATTGATCCTATTCAAAGGTGTTTACAATATATTAAAGCAAATGAGTGTAAATTTGTTTTAGTTTTTTCAATGATAATCAATCCACTAACTTCAATACACTTTATTCCAATGATCGCATAATTTTTCATCGTCATGTAATGTACTGTTTCTGGAAGCTTGAACAACACTGTTCCACGCTGTAATACTTCTTCATTCAATTTAGACATTGTTTCAAGTTTCTGAGTAGTAGTTACAGAAATCTGGCGCACATACGTGGATTTTCAAGCTTCGTCCCTTTAAGATTCAAATGATGCATTGAGAAACAATTCTTTTCGTGGACAGTTTTGTTGAATTTGTTGAACGATGATAACTTTCCAAAAAAGCTTTTTCACTACGATACTCGTTTTTCCATTGTTAAAAATACACGCACGTCGATTAAATGGTTGTAACAATGTTAATGATTCAGATCGAATAAAATTTTGAGTCTTCAACAAAAACGTATGTAACTTTTTTGATCGTCCTGCTACTGTTTATAGGATGTCCCTTTTCAGTACTTTTAACCAATGTCTTAGTTAGCGACAGTTTCAAACTTAAAAATTATCAAGAAAATGTTTTACAGTTGTTAATTGTTACACGATCCGCATTCACTGCTTAACATGCTCATACATTTTAGATAGAAATGAAATTATGTGCCTTTGCTAGATAAGAGCCCTTCAATTAAAACAATGTATCTCTGGAGAAGTATCGTAAAACAGTTTTTACAGTTGGTTAAATATAACCGTACACGTGAATTAATACTCTATGTAATTATGTGTACATGAAATGATCAGATGAAATAAAATTTTTATATTTATTATTGAAAAGAGTTCCTAAATTAAGTAGAGTCGCTGCACATTATTATGTTCTTTACACCGCGATCTCGACCTCATATGCTATACGCTTGTACATTCAAATTATTGAAATTCCGGTTATAATAATACCATTATTTAGTACTGTTTTGCTTTATTTATTGTTACATTTGCTTTTCTACAATTTGCTACTGCGCGCTAATAAGGAATTAAGTCAATATTTTGCGACCTAATGTTGTTCAAGACGCTTTTTCATTGCTTTTAATCTAAAACTCATAACAATTCTGCTAACTATCTCATCAATAACACGTCGTAAACAGTATAATCTTAAACTATTTTTACACAACGCCAGAATAAAATATTAATTACCAAGTTAATTTCAATTTCACTTTTCTTCAAGCGATCATTTTGACTTAACCCCTCATTCGCGTGCAGTAGCAAATTATGAAACAACAAGACAAAATTCTTAAAATCTGTTAAAATTACTGCAAATCTTTGCCTCGTTGAATGTGATATGTAATATGTATGTATATATTTTTACCAATTATTTAATAATAAAATTATAATCTTGTATTAAATTAATGCTCATTGAAATAAATATAAATATTTTTAGTTGTGTATTTTATTGTTGTCGTTTACTTTTGTGTATATGAAATTTTATAGTTTTGCAGCAAAAGAACAAGGACGAGCAAGGATGATTGTATATAGCCAAGAAGCTTCTCAATGAACTACCTACCTATCATTTATAAAAACCGCATCAATATCCGAGCATTACTAATTTTCTTAACTTACTTTGAGACGTGGGGTAGTACAATAACCCGGGCGGCAAAATAATTTTTAAATGAAATTATGAATGATAATGATCCAAAATTGTAATTTGATTAAAAGCAAAGGATGAGTTTACTAATTTCATAAGATGGGCTAAAAATTTGTAGTTTAATCATTTAAACGTCAGTCCATCGATCCAAAATTTGTGGAAAGCCTTCTCGATGTTCAATAGAGCCATGACTGTTACTTTGGTTTTGTTCAAGTTTGTTAGGTTGGTGAAGCCGAATTGGTATTAGTAATTTTAACTCGTTTTCATCACGTTGCAGTCGGTGGAGTATAATATTTTCCCAACCATATTAAAAGCAGTACATTTTTAATAGCATTACCTCTACTAAAAGTTGACGTTTTTGTTATTAGTATAAAAACCTTAGCAACACTTTTTTTTACGTGCACTAAAAGTACTTTTTATACAAACGTCAAAAAAAGACGACATTTATGCATCACTATCGATACGCGAAGTGTATCTTTTTTTAATATAACAAAAAAAGTGGTGGAAATCATTTTTTCACCGTGAAAAAAAAATATTTTTTCACGCGTTAAAAAAAACTTGACGATTCAGATACGAAAATAGGAATCTAATATTGTATTCAAAATTTAATCAAATTTAATAAAATCTTACAAATAAAAATTAATCGAACAATTGGAACAATCTTGTATATTAATTCTAGAGTGTCCCAGAGAAGTATTTATAGATGATTGGTTGCCGTAGGTTTTCTCACACACCTCATCACACACGTTTTTTCTCCCAGAAGTGCAGATCTTGTTGTCAAGAACTTCGTCAGTGGCGTTCCTTTGAGAAGTGGAGGGTTGACAGTTTGCAATCTTATTCGAAATGCTAATTTTGTTGTTCAAACTGTCTTCTAAATAACTCTCGGCTACAGCAGTACTTTTCCACCCTCCGTGGCGCTTAATAGATGTCATATTATCTCCGCATTGGCCAAAAGAGTGGCAGAGGTTCGCCTAAAACAATGGCCAGTGTATTGCTTAAACAATTCCTTTCCAAGCCATTTAGCGATCAAACTGGGAATTTCTCCAATTGTATTGATTCCAACATGTTGATTAACACACTTGCCGTTATTATATTTCAAGAATAATCGATGACTTGAAGTATGAGTCGGTCGCAAAGCCCTGTACTTCCGATATATCTCAATATGTTGTCCATTTGATACGGTAAAAGTACGTTCAGAATGAGTTTTGTATCTGGAATTTTCACAATTAACACAGAGCCTACATCTTCTATGTCATCGATTGTTAATTTTACTAACTCTTCTCGACGACAAGCCCACTTATGCCCAAAATAAGCACAACCTGCAATACATTAAATTTAGCTTCATATAAAATGAATATAATTAAATACCAGTACCTTCTTAAATAAATTTGTTTCATCGTCGGCTTCTACTATAAATTTAGCAATATCTTCTTCTGTTAAAACTCTTGATTTCTTCCTCTATAACCAACTGATTTATTTTTGAGATAAGGCACCAATTTTGGAAATTTTCGGACGTCGATGTTTTCCTTTACATTCAGTGTTGCTTTCAGCATTGAAAAAGTAGACCACAATGTGGGCGGTTTCATTTTTGTAGACTTTTCTTCTAAATAAGCTAAAAGCACTTTTTCCGATATCTTTACCACATTCTTTGTTGCACACCATTCGCGAAATTTAATATACGTATTCTCATACTGCACTTTTGATTTGGCAGGTAACAGATTTGAAATTGCGGCATTTGCAGTTTCTATTACCTCTGGCGGAGTATCGCTTTCACTGCTATAGTCCATCACTTCGAAAAGTGTGAATTATGTAAATTATGTAATGCGTGGAATTATTACAAAATTATAAATTGTAACTGAATTAATAACAAACAATTGCGCGTTTCCTAAGTTACAATGTTATCATAAAACCGATAATTTGATTTTATTTTATAATAATAATCAAAATTTACTTCAATTAAATCAATTCAATTAATTAATTTTTGACGTATTTTAAGTATAAAATATTGTTTGTATTCGGCGCAAATAGTTTAATGCATTTCGAATGAATTTTGTCTCGACCTGACGGTCTCGCCAAAAATTTACATTCTCAAGTGCCATTCAAAACACTAATTTTGCGCCCTAAATAAAAATAACTATTTTGTGCTAGACCTAAAAGTGAATTAAATATTGTATAATTTTTAATGTCAATAATTTAATGGTTACCTATACAAAATTTTACACAATATTTAACATGAATAACTATACTAATCAAAAATACTTCTATAAAAATTTAAATAATTTTCACCCATTACCGTGAAAGACCGAAATTTGTTGGTTTTAGTTTTTAAAATTTTGATGATGAGCGCAGATTTAACATCTTCGACGTCATTAGTTTTTAAATGAACAAATTCGTCGCAACGGCATGCGCCGGCAATTCAAATATTAATACAACCTAAAACGTATATAAAATTTAGGTGCTATTTCAAATTTTAATATTTTAAGTTTACCTTAATCATTAAAAATTTATCATCATTTGCTTTGATTAGAAATTCGTCCACTTGTTCTTTTGTTAAAACTCGAGATTTTTAGGCTGTAACCGTTATTTTGCTATTTTAAAACGCACGTAATTTTGAAAATTTTCCAATATCCACGTTATTTTTAGGTTCAGTGTTGCTTTAACCATGGAATACTGTGACCAAAGTGTTGAAGATTTCATTGTACTTGCCAAATGCGAAAAATATACCAATAAAACGTTTTCCGAATAGGATTTTATATTTTTTTCGTTACACTATCGCAAAAAACGGTTGTATGCGAATTCATATACTTCTCTTGACTTCGAAGGCAATAAGTCTAAAACCACATCTTTCGCTATTTCAATTATATCTGCAGGGTTAGAGGAATCGTCTTCAAACATTATTAAAGAAATTAATTAAATTTTACTTTGCTTAATAATATTATGTTGTAAACAAAACTATGACAACTTAATATAAAAAAACGAAAATTCCGGTTACTGGATTTTCATTTCACGAATATTTAAACAAAATGTTTGAAGTAATTTAAATTTTGAATTTCGCATTATTAATGCGATAATGTATTTAATTTTTGGTTGAGAAAAATAGTATGTCTCATTTGGATTAAGTGTCTTTGTTTGACGTGCAATTTTGCATTCGCTCGGCTTCGCCTCGCAAATGCAAAATTGCTTGTCAAACAAAGTTTTACTAATCCGTATAAGACAATATACTATTTATCTCAATTTTAAAATCGTATTTAGCGGACTGATAGGTCTGTAGCTTATGGGTAGTCTAGCATGCTTTTACAAAACGATTCTAGGTGTAAGAATATTTGGTAACTTTCACCACCTATTTCATGTTGTCACTTTAATATTAATATAATATTAGTTTTATGTTAAAGTTGTCTAATGTACATAATTATTATGTATAGTTACTAGTATATAAAAATACACTCTTATATTATTGTGTTTGATATTATGATCAAAAACAGAAAAAATAAATACATTTTGATTAATATATCATTAATACGATAAGGATTTAAATAAGTCAAATTAATTGAGTTATGTTAACAATTTAATCGTAACATAATTACTGCTGGATTTAAAATTACATTAAAGAGCAAAATCAACGCAATAACTTAAAAATACATCGTGTTTTTGAGTTTTTCGAAACATCAAATTTTGTTTTTAATTTAATGGAAATTTTTGTTTACATACTTTCTGAATTTATATACTTTGATATGCTTTTAATAGAAATATTTTGTTCTACATCCATTGAATAACAGTTTTCTCTTAAAATACGTTCCTTGTTGAATCTTTAATTTTCATTGAAAACAATAAATTACTTTTATGCACTAGAAACCAGAATATTGTAGTTCTACAATATTATTATTTAATAGATTCGTTTTAGTTCAATATAGAGCTTGCTTGGTGTCATTAAAGTTCAATATATTATAGAATACATTATTATATGTAATATAATTATAATATTCCTTTTTCTCGCTGTATGCTAATTTTAATTTTGTGGACAAGAACATAGTACTGCTGCTAATCAAAACCAATCACTTCTGTTATCTTGTTCTGGCATAACATCCTAAAAATAATTTTTCCAATACTTAAACATTATAAAACTTGTTTTGATTAGTAGAAGTTAACTTCCTGTAAAAATCTTCAACAATGAAAAACTCTACTTCTATTGTCGTTTTTACTATATTGGCTGCTTGTGCTTCTATTGGTAAGTATACTATAACTTATGACAATATTTTCTATGAATCACAAATAAATATTTAACAAACTTCAAAAATAAATTTGAAATTTTGTCTTCCTTAAAATTTTCTAAATATTTATATACCGAGTGTGCATTTTAAAACTTCCAGCAATTAATATCTCAAAAACCAAAAGTTAGATGAAAAAATGTTTCGAACGAAAGTTGTATGATAGCGAAGGGGACAGAATATGGCATAATTGTTTTCTTAATTTATTGACCTTTACAAGGTCATTTGAAGGTCAACTTTGGTTTTTTAAATGGTACCTTAATTTTTTTAGCAGATTCATATTTTGCATAAAAAAATAAACAACTTTTGTAGGAAATTTTTTTTATCTCACATTAGGATTTTCGAGTAAGATGCGTTGAAACAAAATAAAAACACTATTATCAACTAACCATTGTTAACCAAAATTTAATATTTACATGTTTTAGAAGGCTATTTATTAGTATTAAACAGTAGAAAAAATGTTTGTAAGCAAGTGTTTTCATAACAAGTTTTCAAAATGTTCCCCATTTACAGCTAAACAATGATACAGCCTTTGTTGAAACTCGTTTCTAACATTTTCAAAAGTTTCTTTCGTAATATTTTTGCAAGCGACTGTGATTCGAAATTTTAACTCTTCAATATTAGCTGGTATTGTATCATAAATTACAGATTTTAAATGTCCCCATAAAAAGAAATCAAGAGGAGTTAAGTCAGGGGACCTAGCTGGCCATTCTATCGGTCCTCGTCTGCCGATCCATTGCCCTGGAAATTTATCATCTAACCAGTTTCGAACAGGAATAGTATAGTGAGGAGGTGCGCCATCTTGTTGAAAATGCAAAACAGTTTCATCGAGCTCCAGGTGTCCTTCTTCGTCACTTTGACTTTCTAACGCATCAACTATTAAAGGATAGATTGTATCTTCAAGCATTTCTAGATATTTTTGACCTGTTAAATTTCCATCAATAAATAATGGTCCAATAATTGTATCACCAAGTATACCAGCTCACACGTTTACCTTCTGCGGCCACTGTGTATGTCCATCAGTAAACACATGAGGATTTTCATCACACCAATATCGACAGTTGTGTTTATTGACAAATCCATTTAAAAAAAAGGTTGACTCATCAGAAAAACAAGTCGATTTCAATAAATGTAGATGTGTAGTTAATAATTGAAGCATTTCTTCACTAAACTCCACTCGTCTGTCTGGATCATCGTCGGTCAAAGTTTGATGAATCTGCATTTTATATGGGTAAATTTATGCAATTTTAGCGCCTTATGAACAGTGCCCACTGATAGACCACTAATAGCAGAAACTTCACGCACCGAACTATTAGGATTTGAAGAATATCCATGCCCTGGAAATTTACATCTAACCATTTCGAACAGGAATAGTATAGTGAGGAGGTGCGCCATCTTGTTGAAAATGCAAAACAGTTTCATCGAGCTCAGGTGTCCTTCTTCGTCACTTTGACTTTCTAACGCATCAACTATTAAAGGATAGATTGTATCTTCAAGCATTTCTAGATATTTTGACCTGTTAAATTTCCATCAATAAATAATGGTCCAATAATTGTATCACCAAGTATACCAGCTCAACGTTTACCTTCTGCGGCCACTGTGTATGTCCATCAGTAAACACATGAGGATTTTCATCACACCAATATCGACAGTTGTGTTTATTGACAAATCCTTTTAAAAAGGTTGACTCATCAGAAAAACAAGTCGATTTCAATAAATGTGGATATGTAGTTAATAATTGAAGCATTTCTTCACTAAACTCCACTCGTCTGTCTGGATCATCCTCGGTCAAAGTTTGATGAATCTGCATTTTATATGGGTAAAATTTATGCAATTTTAGCGCCTTATGAACAGTGCCCACTGATAGACCACTAATAGCAGAAACTTCACGCACCGAACTATTAGGATTTGAAGATAATGGCCTATAACTTCAATTTAGCTAAGTCATCCAATATTCTAGTAGAATTCTTGCGTGTTTTATTTTGACGGATCCTGTTTCCCGAAATTTTGAAACAAGGTCTATAACATACCTATGAGAACATTTCTACCAGGTTGTCTCGCGTTATAAGATTCTGCAGTTCTTGCAGCATTTTCATTTTGAGCTCCGTACAAAAATTAATTCGATTCTTTCTTCTACAGTATAAACCATTTTAATGATCTAATTGCGAACTTTTATCAGATCTAAAGCGAACGGAAAAATAAAACTTACTGAAAATCACAAAACTAACAATAGTTGAAGAAACTAATGTCAATTTATTTGTTTTGACAGTGTTTTTTTTCATTGTCCTAAAATTATTCAAGTTGAATAATAACAAAAGCAATAACAGCCTTCTAACTTTTAAAAAAATAAATTTCGATATAATCAGCTGCAGTTTATTAAAATGTTTTTATTTTGTTTCAACGCATCTTACTCGAAAATCCTAAGTGGGATAAAAAAAATTTTCCAACAAAAGTTGTTTATTTTTTCATGCAAAATATGAATCTGCTAAAAAAAATTAAGGTGCCATTTAAAAAACCAAAGTTGACCTTCAAATGACCTTGATTTTTCACGATCACGATTTTTATTAATAGCAATTTTTTACAAATGAAAACATTAAATAGAAATAAATTACATAATCATTAACCATAACTATATAAAAGCTTTTCTAAACTAATCAAACATATAGTTTTGTATATAACTCGTATAATAAGACTTCAATAGCTCTCTGTTTTTATAAGTATTGCTCGCAAGCTCGCCGATAATAAATTCAGCTTATCTGCTGTTATATGCTAGTTACATAAATAGCTATTTTGTACTAACTTATATTGTTGCAATCATCTTACAATGAGATTAGTGAAAATATATTCTAATTCAGGATCTGCACTGCAGTGCTACGAATGCTCACATTTAGATAGAGCAACTGCTGCATCATGTAATGACCCATTTGGAGGTAAGGCCCCAATTAGGACATGCAATACTGGAGAGGTATGCACAAAACAAACTACCCCAGAAATGACAATTGGTAAATATAAGTATACATAAAATATTAAATGGAATAATAATAATATTGTATTACTGAAACGATGTCATTTCTCCACTAGTAACTAGAGGATGCGTTCGACAATCATTTTGTTCTGAATTACCAGCAAAGTTTCAATCACAGTGTCATACCTGTACATCAAATAACTGCAATTCGGGAATTACAATAATTCCATCACTTAGTACTGTGATAGTTTTATTTATTGTTACATTTACTTTTTTGAAATTATGAAACACCAAGACAAAATTCTTAACAATCTACTAATAAAACTACACCTTTTTCGTGTTGAATGTAATATGTTTCTATTCACTTTTTTACCAATTTAAAAAAAAAATTATAATCTTGTATTAAATTAATACTCATTCGAATAAATATTAATATTTTTATTTGTATATTTTATTGAAGCAGTCATTGGCCTGGTTGTTAGCGCCATCAATTGCTAACGTATGTTACCCTACATTTTTCGTAGTCGGGAAGAATTGAAAATTTTATCAATAAAACACAAATTAAGCATAAATATTAATATAATGGATTGAAATAAAATAAAATGTAATACACAAAACCCTCAATCGATAACTTTGCTTGATAAACACTGCAAATTTTGATTTGACGACAAACGTAATTCTTATTATTCGTAGTATCGTTAAATTAATGTAACTTTTAATTTATGGCACTAGAAAAGATGCGTCGTCGTATATCCAAATCTAATGATGAACACAATAACAAAAGGCACAATACTAATTAATAATCTTATCTTAACATATGTGAAAAATTTCAATAATTAAATACTACGATCTTTGTAGCATCAAAATTTAGCGTGATGCCGGTAACCAAAAACGTTGAAATTCTCAACTAACACTTAAACTTTTAATAAGGATTCTACCCAATTCTACCTCACCTTAAAACACTTGTAAAATTGTTCTCTTGGTTTGGTAAAGCTATTTTTTTTTATAGAAAAAAGTGTTTTTTTTGAGTTTAGGTTTATTACCTCTACTCTAATACATATTATATTTTTAATAGTGTTAAAACAAAAACCGCTTTTAGATTTATTCGCTTTTGGGTAGAATTGCTAGTTTAACCTGTCACCCGCAGAAGTGTACTTATGCTGTTGGTATGTTGTGGATGATAAATATCTGCCTGCGCGTTTTCAGCTTTATTGTAACCGCAAAAGAATTAACGAATAGTTGTATCTTGATAATTCAAATATTTGTAATGATAATTCTTAATAATTTCTGTATACTGATTTTTACCAACATTCATTTATCTACCTGTAACTTAGTAAATAAATAACATTCATTTATCTACCTGTAACATAGTAAATAAATTCTCTTCAGTAAGTTGTACTTATTGGAGCTTATTAACGTATTTGGTACCTAATTTAATAGTTACCATCTTCCCATGAGAGCCGATAGGCTGCTATTTTAAAGAATCCACCAGCGATCCAGCAGTTTCCTTGCTTTTCTGACTTGGTGTGTAATTACATTGTTTTTGTTTTCAATTTTAAGTCAGCAAATAATTACTGATACTTCAAATTTCTTAAATTTTTATAACTTTTTTTATTTACATTTTTGCATATTGCTTAAGTATTTTAATTGATCCATCTTAATCTGTGTCTTTCAATCAAAAAGTTAGGTAAAATTATTGGGTGTCAATTTACCGAAAACAAAATTACTGGTGACCAAATTACCAGAGGTGAAATTACCAGAGAATCAAACTACCAGGGATAAAATTACCAATAGATCAAATTGCCGGGGACCAAATTACTGAGAGTCACTATTTTGAAATTATCTACATTACGTTGCAGTCGGTTGAGTATAATTTTTGTTTGTTAATTTTTAATTAGCAGGCTGATTAGTATATAGCTGTAGCTACAGCGTTGTGTAGTGTAGTGTAACAGGTAGTCTAGTATTTTTTTAACGAAACGATTCTAGAAGTAAGAATACTTGGTAACTTTCACTATTTCATATTGTCACATTAATATTATTCAAGAAAAACAGAAATTTTACTCTTACAAGAGGAGACTGGCAACTTCCCCTCACTGAATTTATTCATTTTCATTGTACGTGTAGGTCTTGTATTGGAATTTATCAGGTGCACGTATAAGGGCACGCTTCTTTGCCAATTTCGAGAAAATTAAATTTGAATAATTATATATTACTGATGAAATGCATAAAATTAACATAAATTTGATAAGTTGTTAATGAAATTGAGTAAGATTGCAATAAATAAAACATATGCGAAGGGTACTGAGATCGCATCCAGCTCCTGCCAATTTGTTTTTATTTATTTGATTATTAATTCCTCTCAGTATAATATGTCATCGTTTTCAAGAAAACCTAAGGCTATAATAAACCCCACTCATAATCTGTAAATATTGAATGTTTTACCTTTTAGCAGTGAGGCACTGGAGGTGTTCCACAACCCCAGACCCCCGGTTTGTGCAGTTTATTTTTATTACTAATAAATTGAAGACACAGTATAACCGATCTAGAAAAATCTCTAGAAAAACTAATTAATTCTAACTTTAACAAGTCACACTTAAGTAACTAATATTCCATTAGCAAATTATAAATCAAAGTTGTCGAGACCGGGGTCTGGGGGTGTGGAGCACCCCCAGGAACACTCAAATTGTGATAGATAAATTTGCAAACTTATGGTTATCAGTATTAAGCGATAATGGAGAAAGCTTTTAGCACAAAAATATAAAGCAGTGACCAAAAATCGGAGGATTATGAATTTCCCAAGTATAATAAAGGGTCTACCAATCAGGAGTTTGTTTTTAAATTTGGTTGAAATAGGTCAAGTAGGCAGTTCTGTTATTCAGTTTTTATCATATGTATAATAAAGGTCAACATTTAATATAATGCCTTTGATTTCGCTCGAAAATCGTGTTAAGATAATTCAAATCCATTATGAAAATGGTCGATCCGTGAAGACTACATTTCAAAAATTCGCGATATTTTTATTTGTAACGATCGTCCATCTGAGACTACAATTGCAAAATTTAGTGCGAAAATTTGAGTCCACCGGTTCAGTAGTAAACGTAAGCACAAAAATATGTGCTCGTCCATGTCGTTCAATCGAAAATATTGCTGCAGTACGTGAAAGTGTCACAGAGGACCCAAATTTATCGGTTTCACGACGTTCTCAACAATTAGGCCTGTCCACAATGACCACATGGCGAATTTTACGGAAGGATTTAGCTCTAAAGCCTTATAAGATACAACTGGTACAAGAATTAAAGCCAGCAGATCATTCTCAACGTCTTAGATTTGCTGATTGGATCATTGAACGTGGTGCTTGTTTTCAGAAAAATCATCTTTTCGGACGAAGCACATTTTCACTTAAACGGGTATGTTAACAAGCAAAATTGTCGAATTTGGGCTTCTGAAAATCCAAAAGCAGTTGTTGAACAACCACTACATCCATCTCGTGTCACTGTATGGTGTGGTTTATGGGTAGGGGCATCATTGGTCCCTATTTTTCGAAAATGAGGCTGGTGCTTTCGTTACTGTCAATGGAGTTCGCTATAGGGATATGGTAACCAATTTTTATGGCCTATTTTGGATGATATGGGTGTGAAGACTTGTGGTTTCAACAGGATGGAGCTACGTGCCATACAGCGCGAGAAACAATCCAACTATTGAAAACTAAATTTAACGGGCGTTTAATTTCGCGAAAAGGTGACGTCAACTGGCCAGCAAGATCCTGTGATTTAACGCCATTGGACTTTTTTGTGGGGCTATGTGAAAGATAATGTTTACGCGAATAATCCACAAACAATTTCAGAACTAAAACAAATATCGAAGCCGTCATCCGAGAAATAAGTTCGCAATTATGCTAAAATGTATTCGAAAATTTTGTTAAAAGAATCGACGTCTGCAAACGTAGTCGTGGAGGACATTTACCGGATATTGTTTTCCATTCATAAATGTTCAAGCCCTACAACATATTTCAGTAGAGAATTAGAAAATTTTCATACAAAATATTGTTTCTTTAAAATTTAAAAACAAACCCTGATTAGACCCTTTATGTCATCGTTCTGAAGAAAACAAAACGCTATAATAAATCTTACTCATAATCTGTAAACATTGAATGTTTCGCCTTTCAGCAGTGAGACATGGAGGTGTTCCACACCCAGACCCCAGTTTGTGCAGTTTATTTTTATTAGTAATAAATTGAAGATATCAGCATAACCAATAAAAAATTTTTAAAAATAATAATTAATCCTAACTTTAAAAGTCAACGTAACTAATATCCTAATAACAAAGAATTGTGTACGGGACTGAGTTGGAACATCTATGTGCTACTTAAAGTTAAAACTTACAAATTTTTCGTTATGGGGGAGTTTAATATATTTTAATTTTTAACTGCGTTTATCAAGGGTTAATATTAAAAAAAAGAAATTCAACCTGGTACCCAGTTTCAATTTTTTAAAAATCTGTACGCAATTCCTAACAAATTTCCTTTATGTTAATTATAGTTCATACAAATTTTTAGTAAAATTAAATTTAATTTTCTCAAATTGGTAAAGAAGACGGCCGTTATACTTGCATGTTGAAGTCAAAATAAGCTATCACATTAAACCTAATTCTGAAAGTTGCCGGTCTCCCTTTGTACTAGCCTTGTCTAATTAGATTAGTATGCATATTAATTAAAAATATCTAAATATACTACTTGACACTTTATCAAAAGAGCTACATTTTTTAATGCATTTGGAATTAATTGATCACTATTTGTAAAATTATAAATATGTCAATTTTAATTAAGTAGTTATTATATTTAATCAAAATAGCATAATCACTGCTGAATTAATAAAATTAATAGAAGCAAGACCTGATTCAATAACTTAAATATCGCGAACATTCGATCACAGATACATCAGAAGTTTTTTCGAAACATCAGATTTAATTGATTTCTATTTTGATTGGAAAGAGCCTTGTTAACATACTTTTAAATTTCTATAATGCTTTTAATGTGAATATTTTGTTCTATGTCCATAATTATAACAGATTTTTTTAAAATACGTTCTTGTTTCGAAGCTTAATTTTAAATTTGAAACAACAATTTATTTAATTTAAACTAGTGAATCCAGAAGTATTATAATTAATCTAGTTCTGACAATAATATAAAATTATTAATAAAAATGTTCTAGTTAAGATTACAGAACTATGCGATGGTTTCAAAAAGTTAATGTTATAATTATAATATTGATTAAACATTCTTTTTCTTAATGTATGTTAATTTATAATTTTGTGGCATATGAAATATAGTGTGGTTGCTAATCAAAATATTGTTCTGTTAATCTTGTTGTTTGATGCAAAATATTTTAAAAATAATAATATTCCAACTAATTTAAACATTATAATTGCTCTTAACTTAGGTGTTAGTCAACTTGAAGAATTTCAAAATGAATAATTGAGTTCCTTACTTACGAAAATCTTCTTACTGTCATCGCAAGTCGTAGAACTAAAATCATTGACAATAACTTGTATAAGCCAAACATCGCAAGTTGGTGATTTTCAAAATGGAGCAGTGTAAAAATGTTAACGAACAGATGAAATTCCAAAAAATTTGAAATGGAACTCTTTCGAAGGTTTCGTTTTTATCCACAAAGTGGAATTGATCTCCTCAGATCCAGATTGATAAAGAAAATACAAAATCTACTCACCACCTTTTGCAACCGACTCCGACGCTCGAATGACCCTAACCTTAAAAATGTCACGTGGTAAAGGTTTCGATTTTACCAAACCTTAGGTCATCCAGTCAGTTGTGAAATTATAATTTGTTTGCTACTTTTTCATCGACGATGTAGCTGAATGGCCTCTTAATGTTACGTGGTAATGTTTTGGGTTCTACTGGTTAGACTTTCATTGGCCTATCACCTCAACTATATTTTCTTTTCAATTTATAATTCAGGTCGACTATGTTTTGTCTTTTTATGCATTCCTAAAAATTTCCACAATTATTTTAAAATTTTTTAATTAATTTTTCTAATTTCTCCAAATTCAAATTTTGGCGCTGCTATCAACACATAGATGTTTGGAAGAGAACCGAGTTAAGAAATTAAGCTATTAGAATTCGAAACTTTCGCTCTGTGACTCAACCAGCGATCACACCAGCTTTCCGTCGTAGACTAAGTCAAAAAATTAAAAACTTGTTATTGAATATCAAGATCTCACTATAAAGTACTACTGCGGAAAAAACATGATGATGTGGGGTTGCTTTTTTGGAAAGTTATTTATGAGCGCTATTGTCCTCCAAAGAAGTAAATTGATTTACTTGTCAGAATATCATTAGTACTATATATTGCATAAAACAAAAATTGTACTTTGAAAATTACCAAAATAGAAAGTTTTCAGTTTACACAATGTTCGCTGAGCAAATTAAAACTTCTTTCATAGTCGAAGTCACGAAGGTTTAATATTTTCGAAAAGTAACGATTGCTAAGAGACAGAATTTAAAATAATTTGCTCTGTATTTACTAATAGCTAATAATAATATAGTATTATTATAAAATGATAATATTATTTTAAAAATAAATTTTTTAAATTAAATTTAGAAATATAAAATAATCAATAAAAAATGATTAATTTATTTCTGATAAGTACAACATTAATAAGTGAAAACGCACATAAAACACTGTAATTTTTATGATAAAAATTAAAATTCAAATGGTTCGTAATGAAACAACATTAAATGGAAAAACTTCGCTTGTGACGTCACAATACGACGCCTCAATGACTGGGCGTCTAGGCGCCACTTTGCCAAAAACTTGAAAAGATAACAAAACTAACAAACTAGTTTGGCGACTTAAATGGTGTATGTCCTTGTCCCGATTCTAGAACAAAACTTTTCAGTTTTTTTTCTTCTTTAATTTTATTTCTTCTGCTGTAACGGAACACGCAAAATTTATAGGAATGCTGATGTAAAATTTTTTCTTTTAATAAAATAATTGTTTTTATATGCAAATAAAATTTATTTTAACTATGAAAAAGAGTATTCTAATGACAAACTGCTTGTATTATCAGTTTTAAAGCACAGCAGGGTTAGTATAGCAAAAAAAATCCCATGCATCGATCCCAAGATTATTTTAAAATTTATAAATTTACCAGTACTGTTTTCGAACGCTTTTTAGTTGCCGATTCTAAAAATTTAAATTATTTGACATTTTCCGGTGTAAAGAATGTTAATAATTCTATAGACTTATTTGAGCTAAAGCTACAGTTACCATTATATGGCTTTTTATAGTTAAGAAAATTATTGATATTGTAACCAAAAATTAAATTTTAATGCAGTAGATGGTTTAGTTCCATAAAAAGTTTAATAATAATAATTATAAGAGACATAAAACATGCAATCTGTAATTTCACTTCGACGTCTATTAAATGATTAACTTGAAAGGATTTTTATGTTCTCTAATACCCTAATCCATAATAGAATGATAACATCATAAGATGCAATAAAAGGAGAAAAACAAGGAAATCTATTATCTATTGTTATAGGAAAAAACAAGAAGACATTGAATCCTAATTAACTAATAACACTTCAGTAATATTAATTTGTATGAAGATTATTTTCATTTTAAAATAACTTTTCTATTAGATTATTTTGTGGAAGAGACCGAAATTAGCTTCAACAAAATTTACATAGCAGAATGCTGCTACATGTTTCAAAATTAGAGCAACTTGTAACCTGGCATCAACAGGGGTTGACACGTTGGTTACATTGGTCAGACTGCTCAAATATGGACAATTAATGCATACATAATAAGTAATAAAAGCATGAAAGGTCTTGGAGGTTCATAGCTTGCATAGCTATTTCACTATATCTACATTCTTCCATTTTCTAATGTGCAGTATTTCTAGATCTCTATATGCTACTCTTCTGCACTGACACACTGTTTTTTTTTAGATTTTTTTACTCTCATCTTGCTGTTCTATATCTTATCTGAAACTTTTTCCACCCCTACCCTCATCAAGTGCCCCATTGATCTGAGTCACTGAGCTTTGGCTACATCAACTCATCCATCTCATATCATCTCATCTCATCTCTATCTCATCATACTAGTTTATTAGTTCCCTGTTATTTCCCTTATTCCAAATGTCATCTACGATCCTTCCTCCAAATATTTTCTTTAGGAAGACTCCCTAAGGATGTTGCAAACATTCCGCATTAGTCAGTTTTACTTCCTGAGAATCTATAACGTGCATGAATAGACTACCAAAAGTTTAACTATTATTGTATAATCTTGATTTTAAAATAAATTTTTAGATTTTTAGAGACAAAATTTTGAAAACCCGTTAAAACATTTCATTCTTTTCTTTATGAGGATTAAATCATTTGGATATTTTTGTGACTCAATATTAACCAATCCTTCATTTGAATTAAACCCTCGATTACACCATTTACGAGGGTTTTTTCTTTGTCAATATTAACCAAGTATCTTTAATTGAGTTGTTTGATTTTTGGGGATTTGCGATTTGCTATCTTTCGCATTGGATTGCGATTGCGGAATCGTTTATAAAACATGTATCATGTACTATTAAAGTTGTATTTAAGTATTACCAGATTATTCTGCATTCATACAGTATTCCTGTTGCACTTTAAGTTCAAAAAGTTTCCAGAATGTTCAATTTAAATTGCGCGGTATATCCATTTAAAAAATTTTTTTAGGTTGGTAGTACGGTCATTGCCATTTGTTTAAAATT
>JARFIX010000763.1:7500-24355 GCA_036346125.1 Lycocerus yunnanus | reverse complement strand
ATTTCGTTCAGTAATCCATCTGTTGTTCAACAATTTACTTATGTTTAGTTTAGTACCTAATTTGTTTTGCATTTTTGGTGCATTTTAGCACCAAAAAACCAAATAAAATTAAATAAAACATATTACCAAACTAAGATTAACGGAAAATAGTTGAATTTTTAAAAAATAAAACTTTGCTGAAAAGAAGCTGAATTGTTGAACAAAACAGTTGTATCGTTGAACCAAGAATGATTAAATTATTAAACCTGTTGAATTGTTGAGCACAACAGTGGCACTGTTGAACCAAAAGCAATTGAATTATTAAATTACAAATAATGGAATCGTTGAACAGAGCATTTAAATTAATAAACAAAGCAGCTGAATTATTAAACAAAATTGTTGCATTTTGAACAGAACAGTTGCATTATTGAACCAAAAACAATTGCATAATTAACCGGTTGTCGAAAACAGGTGAATTGTTCAACATAACAGCTAGATTATTGAATAAAGAAGTTGAATTGTTGGAAAGAGAACAGGTACATTGTTGAACCAAAGAAAATTGAATTATTGAAACAAAACATTTGAGTTATCGAACAAAATAGCTGAATTACTGCACAAAACAGTTGCGGTTTTGTGTAAAACAGTTGTTTTGAACCAAAAACTATTGAATAATTGTTTTGTTTCAATAATTTAATTTTTTTTTGGTTCAACAATTTACCTGTTGTTTTCAACAATTCAACTGCTTTGATCAATAAATCAGCTGTTTTTTTCAATAAACCAGCTGTTATATTCGACAATTCACTTATTCTTATTTTAATAATTTGTTTAATTGTTCAATTATTTTTGATTAAAAAATGCAGCTGTTTTATTCAATAATTCAGATTTTTTGTTCGATAATTTGGATTTCTTTAATCCGGATTATAGCGGATTTGTTTAATAAATTCAGCTGTTTTGTTTAACTACTAATTATATTTGGTTTAGTAATTTCATTGTTTTTGGTTTGATAACTCAATTGTTTTTATAAAATTAAAATTTTGTCTAATCACATTCGATAAAATGTTAAATTTGTTTACAAGTTTTAACATAAATAGTTTTCAATTGTTTTTGGTTTAAGGAATTCAATTATGTTTGTTCAATAATTTACTTGTTTTCTTCCACAATTCATCTGTTTTATTTAATAAATCAACTATTTTGTTAAATAGTCACTTATTTTTTTGGCAATTTGTTTAATATTTAATCATTTTTAAAAATTCAACTGTTTTGTTGATTGCTATTGTTTTGTTAAATTATTTAGCTGCTTTTTTCAACAATTCAACTGTTTTGTTCAATAATCAGCTGTTATGTTCGTCAATTTATTTATTTTTTGTTTAGTTAGTTGTTTAATTATTAAATAGTTTTTAGTTCAACAATGCAACGGTTGTGCACCAAAGTGCAAATATTTTGTGTAATAAATTCAGTTGTTTTATTCAACAATTCAATTATTTTTGGATCAACAATTTAATTATCATTGGTTTAAGAATTCAATTGTTTTTTCACCATTTCAACTGTTTTATGCAAAAACACTACCGTGATGTTCAAAAATGCAACTGTTTTATTCCATAATTTTTCTGGTTTGATCAAAAATTCAACTGTTTTGTTCAATAAATCAACTACGAGTAGTTAAACCATTCAATTATTTTTGGTTTAAAATAATTCAATTGTTTTTAATTCAACAATTCAATTATTTTTGGCTCATCCATTCGTCTGTTTTTTAATCAATTCAACTATTGTATTCAATAATTCAGATGTTTGTTGAAAAAATTAAATTTTGTTCAGTCAATTCAGTTTGTATTTTGTTCAACAATTCAATCAGTTTTGGTTTAATAATTTAATTGTGTTTGGTTCACAATATCATTTACTGTTTTCGGAAAAAATGCAATTGTTTTGTTCACCAAAGTTTTTTTTGTTTAATAAATCAATTGTTTTTGGTTTAACAATTCAATTATCCTTTCCTCAATAATTCACTTGTTTTTTTCAACAATTCGACAATTGTTTGTTGTATTTTTGGTTTAACAATTCAATTGTTATGTTTAATAATTTTAACTGGTTTTTCAAAAATTCGAATGTGTTTTCTTCAAATCAATTGTTTGTTTATACAAAAGAGTTACTATTTTTGTCAAAAATGCAACTCTGTTCAATAATTTAATAGTTTTTTTGCCTAATCAATTGATTTTGGTTCAACTATTTTTTGTACAATAATTAATCCTTATTTTATTCCAAGGATTGTAACGAGAAAATACTGGACTGCATTTCTGTTTGTGCGTATGATTTGTTTGGCTCTTGTTAATATGCTAGGAAATTGAAATTTTGCAAGTAGGAAGGGACTAACCTCAAACTCCCACGAAATGTTTATAACATTCAAAATGGCGGCTGCAATATGGTGATCTAGATTACCTTTCTTTTAGCTTGAGCTTTTTTTATTTTTTCTTCATTTATTTGAATCAGGAATGTTGCAAGACAGTTTTCACTTTGTTGCTGTTCCGCTTTTATTAAATATTTTGTTTAAACTTATAAGTTGGCATCATTTTCTCTTAAATCGGCAAGAGAAGATTTTAAAATATGTTTTTAAGGGGAACAAACTCCAGAAAGTAAGGAGGAAGAAAAGAGAAAGAAAGCTGAAATTAGACTGGAAAAAGAAAAACTTCAAGTAGAAATCAATATGGGAAAAACTCGTGTAAGTAGATAACTCAGCTTTGTAGTATGCATATATTTTAGAATAATTAAAGAAATAATTCTTTTATACAGGATTGGATTAATACGAGCAGTTTCGATGATTTTTCCACAAGAATTCCTGATGACCACGACTTACAACAAAATGAATCCGAACAATTTGATACTTTGATAGAACCATGTGATACATATAAATTAAAAGAAGATTTCTGTAATATTCCTTCCACACTGTGCAATAAGACTGACTCTGAGTCATGTATATACATATCGGATTCGGAAAGTGTAGCATCTATAGATGATGACCAAGACCAGGACTTCAATGTTGCTGAACCTGCATACCCACAAAATAGTATTTTTGAAGCCTCCTGCAATTCATCAACAAATGAATGCTCAATATCAATAGAAACCTCCATCAAGCCACCCTCAGAGAAAATTACTGTGAGTACAATTCCAGATTTTATATTAAATTAATTCATAGCGGGGAAGATTTTCATTTTCACATATTAATCAAATTAGATTATCTACTTGATTTTTAAAAAAACTAGAAACTAGAGGGATTTATTAAAAATCTATTTGTATGTATTGCAGGATGGAAGCATCGATAAAGGAAAATTTGTGCGGTGTAAATATTGCAAGAATGACATCAGCACAAAAAATTTTATGAGACATCTAGCAAGGCACCACAAAACAGAAGATGAAGTTCGGGTTATTTTTAAATATCCAAAAATAGCTCAGATAGAAGACGTGCGTTTACATTATTTAGAAATGACATCAATTTTGATCTTTACATAGATGGGCTAACAAGACCTGCCCGGCGAACTATGGAAGATTCTAATCGGAACGATGCGTATTATCCTTGCGCATATTGTAAAGGATTATATCTAAAAAATTATTTAAAACGTCACGTGAAAGCTTGCTTTGTTCAAAAGCAATCGTTAAAAGAAAAAAAGGTAAAGAATTACTTATCTCACTCTCAAACAGTCACCGCTTGTGCCATGGATCCGACCGATGTGATTTCTAAATTGAATGTTAAGGAAGTAAGTTTTTATAGCAATTGTATGTACCGAACTAAATGCATTTCAATTTTTAGATCTTCAATTCAATGAAATGTGATGAAATAGCATTTGCGGCGAAGAAAGATCTTCTCATAGCACATTTCGGCGAATCCTATTTAGGCAAACACCAAAACGACCGCATACCGCATACTTGTAGTAACAGGATGAGAGAACTTTCGCGCCTACTGATTAATTTTAGAAAAATTATGAATCGTCTTGATATTTCGTTTAAAGATTTACTTCACCCTAAAAATTTTGACAACGTAGTCAGTGCGGCAAGAGAAGTCGCAGGCTATGACCAGGTTAAAAACACTTTCAAGGCGCCTAGCTTGGCCATGCACATGGGCACTTCATTAAAATTAGCATGTGATGAGTTAACCCATTTAATATTAAGTCAGAGTAAAGGTTATGAATGTGATTCGCCGGAGGATTTAAAGACGTGGTTGGCGAATATAGAAGATTTCAAAAGCTTGGTTGAATCACGTTGGCATACCGAATTGTCGGCCCATGCATATAAAGATTTAATGGAAAAAAAATTAAACAAACCGCCCTTATTGTCAATGGTCACTGACATAAAACAATTGGGAGATGATCCTATGCCAATCGAAAATACATCTGAAATCAGTTTGGTTCCAATTATAAAACACGTTGAGGATCATACCAAGGGTAAGTGTCACTTATGTTTGCTAACCTAAGAAATAGTTTCCAAATTATTCACGTACTAGGAGGTCATGACGGCTGGAAGACCGCCTGATCTGCTAAGTTACATTCAACTAATTAAATCAATTTATAGGTTTTATTGATAGTTCCCGCAATGAAAGACCCAAAAGGACAAAAAGGAGGAAAATAGATTTTAATGAGAGTGACGATGAAGTTTATAAGATTAAAACGAACAGAAAAAGTAATACAAAAACTTTTTTTGTATTTGTGTATTTTTATTAATAACCAATTTTTTAGGTTGGTCTAATCAAGAAGTAATGTTATTGAAGGAACAATTTGGACTTTATATTCGGGAAGAACATTATCCTTCTGGGGAGGAAATAAAAACGTTTATAAAAAACCAAAAAAGTAGTAGAACTGTGCCCGTTATAAAAGCAAAATTACAACATTTAATTAAATTGAAAAACAAAAACTATTTATCTTTATAGCTTGTTTTAGTGCATTTTGCCGATTGTTGAATTTTAAAATCACTAATAAAATATTTATGGCTTTTCTGATTTTATATTAATCCTTTCGAAATTAAAATTAATTGGTTTATTCGTTACATTAACGGCTACGAAGTAATTGCGATAAATAAAACAATGCAAGTCAGATATTTTTAATTACCATCAAAAATAAATTGAAACGGTCTGAGTGTAGTTAAAATGTGTATTCATAGATGGCGATGTAGATTATTTGATATCAGTGGCTATGTTTAGTCCTAGTCAGTGATTTTGATTTTTTTGCTCAGACTCATGTTACCGAGTCTGACTTTTATTGTGAGGGTGACGGGGGGTGCGGTAATGTTGCAAATGTCAGTTGGTAATTTTCAGACTATGTTGGGATTTTTTAAAACAACAGTAGGATTAGATGTAGAAAACTTATATTTCATAATGCTAACTTGCTTCTTCGAGTGCCATAGACTTATACAGTGTGTAGGCGATCAAATTGGCCGAATCCAAGCTGATCGTACTAGAGAAAATAATTAATGGGTTGGTTTCGTTGCTTTCCCACAGTCCACAGATTGACATTGGACGATTGATCACATCAGTGTATGTCAATCAATCAATGATCTTGGAGGGTCATTTCAGGTTCTATAGTAGGAGAGAGACAGATTGCTACAAACATCTGACGATTTTATCTTTATTTCTGTTTTGAGAAGGAAGGAGGAAATTAAAATATTGAGATGTAATCCATATCAGCCGGTAGTGTAGGGATTAAACTTCCTTCCTGATGGCACTTGGCTCCACAAGAACATTACCGCAAGTGTCGCACAAATTCTCTATTCTTTGCCCTTTTGGGACTTTCTCTTGATATTTATGATCTTTTCCAATTATGATGTGGGTTCCCTTTTTTCGATGACCGCTCATCTTTTCAGACTCTAGCATCTTTCTTTACTCCATTTTCTTTTGCGGACGCTTTTAGAATTTTGCCACATTTTAATTGTGTTGTTTTAGAGAAACCGTCCCGCTCTACAAGCTGCTATAAATGTCAAATTCAGAATAAAATTAATAACTTCAACTTATGATTTGCAAATTAACAACATCAGATCTAAAAATTGTCAACCTCTAATTCCGAATTAAATTAATAACTTGAAGTTATGTGTTCTAAATTAACAACATTAGATCTTAAAATTGTCAACCTTTAATTCAGAATTAAACTAAAAATTGAATTTGTGTTTTCTTAATTAACAACTTCAGATCTAAAATTATCAACTTCAAATTTAGATTAAATTAATAACTTGAAGTTGTAATTTCAAATTAACAACTTTAGATCTTAAAATTGTCAACTTTAAATTCAGAATTAAATTAATAACTAGAAATTATGATTTTCAAATTAACAACTTTAAATCTTAAAATTGTCAACTTTAAATTTAGAATTAAATTAATAACTTGAATTTGTGTTTTCTTAATTAACAACTTCAGATCTAAAAATTAACAACTTCAAATTCAAAATTGAATTAATAACTTGATGGTGTGATTTCAAATTAACCACTTCAGATCTTAAAATTGTCAACTTTAAATTCAGAATTATATTAGTAACTAGAAATTATGGTTTTCAAATTAACAACATTAGATCTTAAAATTGTCAACCTTTAATTCAGAATTAAATTAAAACTTGAATTTATGTTTTCTAAATTAACAACACCAAATCATAAAATTGACAATTTAAAATTTAGAATTAAATTAGTAACTTTAAATTATGATTTCCAAACTAACAACATCAGATCTGAAAATTGTCAACTTTAAATTCAGCATTAAATTAGTAACTTGAAATTATGATTTTCAAATTAACAACAGCAGATCCTAAAACTGTAAGCTTTAAATTCCGAATTGAATTAATAACTTGTGTTGTGATTTATAATAAAAGTTGTGATTTCTAAATTAACAACTTCAGATGTTAAAATTGTCAACTTTAAATTCAGAATTAAATTAGTAACTTGAAATTATGTTTTTTAAATTAACAACATTAGATCTTAAAATTGTCAACCTCTAATTCAGAATTAAATTAATAACTTGAATTTATGTTTTCAAATTAACAACATCAAATCTAAAATTGACAACTTTCAATTCAGAATTAAATTAGTAACTTGAAATTATGATTTTCAAATTAACAACATCAGATTTTAAAATTGTCAACTTTAAATTCCGAATTAAATTAATAACCTGAAGTTGTGATTTTCTAAATAACAACTTCAGATCTCAGAATTGTCAATTTCAAATTCAGAATTGAATGAATAACCTCAAGTTGTGATTTTCAAATGAACAACAACAGTTCTTAAAATTGTCAACTTCAAATTCAGAAATCAATTAATTATTTAAAGTTGCAATTTTCAAATTAACAACTTCAGAACTTAAAATTGTCAACTTTAAATTCAGAATTGCTTTAATAATTTGAAGTTGTCATCAGATCCTAAAATTGTCAGCTTTAAATTCCGAATTAAATTAATAACCTGAAGTTGTAATTATCAAAATAACAACTTCAAATCTCAGAATTGTCAATTTCAAAGTCAGAATTAAATGATTAAGCCGAAATTGTGATTTTCAAATGAACAACATCAGTTCTTAAAATTGTCAACTATAAATTTAGAATTCACTTAATTATTTAAAGATGCAATTTTCAAATTAACAACTTCAGATGTTAAAATTATCATCATCAAATTTAGAATTTAATTAATACCTTGAAGTTATGATTCCCAAATTAACAACATCAGATCTTAGAATTGTCAACTTTAAATTCTGAATTGCATTAATAATTTGAAGTAGCGATTTCCAAATTAACAACATCAGATCTTAAAATTGTCAGCTTTAAATTCAGAATTAAATTAATAAGCCGTTCATAAAATACGTTCGCATACAAGGGGGTCTTGCAGTGTGACAAGATGTGACAAGAGGGACGGGGATCTACGGAAATGTGACGTTCGCAGTTTATTAAAATATTTTAAATTAATATTTTTCAATAAATACTTTTTCCTCAATTTATATTATGATATAAAGTCATTCATTTTATATTTAGTAAATATATAGACTTTAATTATACTATTCATTGAAATTTATTATATTTAGGGGGTCTTAGTTTTGTGACGTAATATTTACAGGGGTCACAGAAAGTGTGACACAGCGTGACAATGGGGAGGGTCAAAAAAGTTGGTTTTAGCGTGACGTATTTTATGAACGGCCCTAACTTCAATTTGTGTTTTTTAAATTAACAACTTCAGATCTAAAAATTAACAACTTCAAATTCAAAATTGAATTAATAACTTGAAGTTGTAATTTACAAAATAACAACTTCAGATCTCAGAATTGTCAATTTCAAATTCAGAATTAAATTTAAGAATTGAACAGAATTAATGAAAAAACTTGAAGTTGTGAATTTCATAGTTAACAACATCAGATCCTAAAACTGTCAGCTTCAAATTTAGAATTAAATTAATAAATTGAAGTTATATTTTCTAAATTACCAACATCAGATCTTAAAATTGTTAAATTCAGAATTGAATTCAAAACTTGAAGTTATTAATTTGAAATTAATAACTTTAGATCTTAAAATTGACAACTTTCAATTCAGAATTAAATTAGTAACTAGAAATTATGATTTTCAAATTAACAACATCAGATCTTAAAATTGTCAACTTTAAATTCAGAATTAAATTAGTAACTTGAAATTATGATTTTCAAATTAACAACATCAGATCTTAAAATTGTCAACTTCAAATTCAGAATTAAATTAATAACTTGAAGTTGTGATTTTCAAATTAACAACTTCAGATCTTAAAATTGTCAACTTTCAATTCCAAATTGAATTAATAACTTGAAGTTGTGATTTACAAAATAAGAACTTCAGATTCAGATCTCAGCATTGTCAATTTCAAATTCAGAATTAAATTGAAGAATTGAAATTAAAGAATTGAACAGAATTAATTGAAAAACTTGAAGTTGCAAATTTCCAAGTGAACAACATCAGATTCTAAAATTTTCAGCTTCAAATTCAGAATTAAAATAACTTGAAGTTATATTTTCTTAATTAACAACATCAGATCTTAAAATTGTCAATTTTAAATTCAGAATTAAATTAATAACTTGAAGTTATATTTTCTAAATTAACAACATCAGATCTTAAAATTGTCAATTTTAAATTCAGAATTGAATTAAAAATTGAAGTTATTAATTTGAAATTAATAACTTCAGATCTTAAAATTCTCAACTTTCAATTCAGAATTAAATTAGTAACTAGAAATTATGATTTTTAAATTAACAACATAAAATCCTAAAATTGTCAATTTCAAATTCAGAATTAAATTAATAATCTGAAGTTGTGATTTTCAAAATAACAACTTCAGATCTTAAAATTGTCAGCATCAAATTCAGAATTCAATTAATAACTTGAAGTTGTGATTTTCAAAATAACAACTTCCGATCTCAGAATTGTCAATTTCAAATTAAGAATTAAATTGAAGAATTGAACAGAATTAATTGAAAAACTTGAAGTTGTGAATTTCCAAGTTAACAACATCAAATCCTAAAATTGTCAACATCAAATTCAGAATTAAATTAGTAACTTGAAATTATAATTTTCAAATTAACAACTTCAGATCTTAAAATTGTCAGCATCAAATTCAGAATTAAATTAATAACTTGAAGTTGTGATTTTCAAAATAACAACTTCAGATCTCCGAATTGTCAATTTCAAATTCAGAATTAAATTGAAGAATTGAACATAATTAATTGAAAACTTGAAGTTGTGAATTTCCAAGTTAACAACATCAAATCCTAAAATTGTCAACATCAAATTCAGAATTAAATTAGTAACTTGAAATTATGATTATCAAAATAACAACTTCAGATCTTAAAATTGTCAGCATCAAATTCAGAATTAATTAATAACTTGAAGTTGTGATTTTCAAAATAACAACTTCAGATCTCCGAATTGTCAATTTCAAATTCAGAATTAAATTGAAGAATTGAACATAATTAATTGAAAACTTGAAGTTGTGAATTTCAAGTTAACAACATTAAATCCTAAAATTGTCAATTTTAAATTCAGAATTAAATTAGTAACTTAAAATTATAATTTTCAAATTAACAACTTCAAATCTTAAAATTGTCAGCATCAAATTCAGAATTCAATTAATAACTTGAAGTTGTGATTTTCAAAATAACAACTTCAGATCTCCGAATTGTCAATTTCAAATTCAGAAATAAATTTATAACTTGAAGTTATAATTACCAAAGTAACAACTTATGGTCCGGACTTTATAAGAAATTTAATCTGACTTCCTACAAGCGAAGCGTCCACCGAGAACGAGAAGCGTTCGGGAGAACCAAACCAATCTTTCAGAGAGATGTTCGGTGGGGGGGGGGACTGGGAGAGACCTATGTCCAGAAGTGGACGAATCGAGGCTGATGAAGAAAAAGATCTTGAGGACGTGTATGAGGTGGAAATTCACCTCTTCGTGTGCTCTGGCGATTTGGTCTTGAATGTTGGGATGAACCACCTCGTCCACTGGCATACTTTCGCCGTGTTCTATCTGCTTTGTCAGGCTTCTATCATGTCCGGGTAGGTGTTCACTTGCTCGGAATGGGTTCTTACCCTTTCTCCGGCCCGCAGGTCGACTAGCGTGATGGATAGCAATACAAATTTGATTCCATGTCTGGACCGTCCACACCGATAACAAAAACGCCGAAAACAAAAATATCGAAGCACAATGGCGAAAACAAAACACCGAAGTCAAAAACCGGTTTGTTTCGGTTGTTTTCGGTGTTTTTGTTTTCGGCGTTTTAACTTGGGTGTTTTGACTTTCGGCGTTTTTGTTTTTGATGTTTTGACGTGCTACCTACAAATTACCTACAGACCACCCGATAGGGGTCCGAAGTAGGTCCGCTACGTTTCGAGTAACACATCAACTTGGGATCCACCTTTCTGAGTTCTGTTTTGGCTAAGGGATATTTTAATAAGTTTAAAACCACCTCAGGCGGTTTAGAAAAATTCTCGAGTATGATCCAGTGGAAGTGGAATATCTAGTGAAATGTCGAACTGAATTTTAGGTTAAGTTTATCCTAAACGATTTATTGCATTATTATTTCGGTTTCTGTTTTTAAATACAAAAATCCCGCTAAAAAAACACTTTGGGTGTCCAGTTTCTTTGGATATTCGTTTCTCTACTTCATTTATTCCGTTTTAGGATGGAACTCGATGACTTCAATGCCCGCGGAGTCCGTTCAAGATGCTGACAAATCAAATCTATATGGTAAAGTCAAAGATGTGAAGAATTGTGATGAATCTACCGATGTGCCCGCACCTGGAAGTTTAGCAATACCAAAGGACGATCTGACCAATTTATTAGATCCAAAATTAGAATTCGTATCCATTATCTCCAAAAGTTGGTCTGACAGTTTCAGTGTACCATCCCCTTCGAGTGATTCGCGTAGTTCCAGTATAGTACTTGCACAAGGTCAGCATGATGCAGAAGACTCCAATACCAAGAAGAAGAAAAGTGAAGACACGAAGGTGCTTGGAGATGATGTGAGCAGAAAGAAACGAATCAGAAAACCAGACTTTTGCTATTTCTGTCGCACGGATGTGTCTAATTTTGCTCGCCATATTAAGAGGAGTCATATTTCTGAATTGGAGGTTACTAAAATATTCGCTCTCAAAGCTAACAGTAAAGAAAGAAAGGATTTGATAGCGTGTTTGCGAAAAAAAGGTAACTTCGTGAAAAAGTCTAAGATTTGCAACAAACCTGATTATCCTGTGGAGAATTGCGTTCCATGCAAACATTGTCTTGGATTTTACTCTTCGAAACAACTGTGGCGACATGTTCGAAAGTGCACGCTTAATAAAGGCGATTCAACTCCAACGTTTTCCCATCTGACTGACGCACAGAACCTATTATTGCAAGGTATGGAAGTTGATAAGGCGCTCGCCGAGGCTGTTTTTCCCAGAATGCTAGCAGATACAGTGTCTTTGGTTGCCAAAAAAGATGTGCTGATTTGTATGTTGGGTGCAAATTATCTGAAGTATCATCGGCAGAAAACATTTATCCAGGTTTGTTCGAGAAAAATGCGAGAGATGGCGCGACTGCTCATTGCGATGATGGAGGCAGAGCCGTCGATAGAATCCATGTACCATGCTCTAAAACCACAAAACTTGGATTTGATTGTACAGTGTACCAAAGATCTTTCAAAGTTTGATGCCAATAAAGACAAGTCGTCCACGTACGCTATGAATATCCATTATTCGTTGAAGAAATGTTGCGACATTGTCATACTCAATGGGACGAATGGAAAATTGATGGATCCTACCGATTTATCTGCTGAAGATGATTTCAAAACAATGAGGCGGTTATTGCAGGATTCGTGGGGGTTTGAGGTTCAAACCAAGGTGGCTGCAGATCAGAGTTCCGAAAAATGGAACAAAGTTTCAATTATAACTCTTGCGACCGATCTGAGAATCTTCCATACGTATCTGGAAATGAAGAGCAATAAAGCTTACTTGCAATTACAGCAAAATGGGAAGAACTTGAAAGCATTCCAAACTTTAACGGAAGTGGTGTTTTGTCGTTTACTGCTACTCAACACGAGACGAATTGAGGAACTGCAAAATATGCCGTTGCAGGCTTACGTTGAAAATAATGAAGAGTTTTCAGAAGTTATAACTCCCACTGAAAGAATTCTGTTGAAGACTTTCAAAAGGGTAGAGATTAGAGGGGGGCGTTCTGTTCAGTATGGACCTTCAGCGACATGCGCGAAAGCTTATAGAACTAAGAGGGAATTTCGTTAATGCGGATAACATATATTTGTTTACAAATTTGAAGACGAGAACTTCAATTGTCGGCCATAAAGTGTTACACAAATATGCTATGAGCAGCGAGGCTAATGAACCCGCGACGCTAACTTCTACCAAGCTGAGAAAACTCTTGGCTTATATTTCTCAATTATTTAGTATGTCGGCTGATGATATAGAAGAACTGGCGACCTTCATGGGACATCCGATCGATTTACAACAACATAAGCCCGATAACCTTTATGTAACTGCCAAAATGTCAAAATTACTGCTTTTAATGGAAAAGGGGGAGGCTGCCCAGTACCGGGGCAGAACGTTAGAAGAAATTGACATTAATCTAGAAATAAACATGGATGATTTTAACTGTATCGATGATGAATTTCGACCGAACGAACCTGGTCCTTCGGGAACTTCTGTTACGGTACCGAAAAAGCGCATATTAATTCCATGGGCGGAACAACAAAAGGAAAAAACTAAAAAGTTCTTCGAAACATATAAGAAACAAACAACCTCCCAAAAGATTTGAGATCGTAGAGCTAAAATTGCAGACCGGTAATCTCTTGGATAACAAATCATGGCAACAGGTGAAAGCCTTCGTGCAAAATCAATATAACAAAAAGTAATTTGTATTTCATTTGTGTTCATCTCGGTATATATTATATTAATAAAAAAATTGTTAAATCTCATTTGTTTTCATTTTTTGTTATCGTATCATCGTGTACACAATCATGCAATTTGTGCTTTTTTGTTTTGTTTTATGGGAAATATCAATTGTTTGTTGTTTTGACAGTAGTAATAACAAAAGAATTATGAAAAAATATTTTAAGTCAAGAAAAATAAACAAATAAGCAGAAAATTCGGTTTTAAATATATTTTGGTGACCGAACCCCTAATAAACACATTTATATTATCATAAATTGTTTTTTTTTTTATTTAAGCTGATTTTATTCATAACGAAAGTGTAATGGATGAAGAATATCATCGGACATGCAAGGCAATAGAAGATAATTTAAAAACAGATCATAGCGATGCCTCCGATTTCAAAGACGATGTGGATAAAAACTTAACCGTAAATATTACATTAATTTTTTTTGACAGGGAAATTTATATTTAATGAACAAATTAAAATTACTGATACTTTTTTAGAATTGTACAGAAGCAGAAGGGACAAATTCAAAATTTTGGATAAACTGCCACCGGTTCCTCCACTAACCGTAAGTATCTTTTGGTTAATTTGATGTTAACCTCACTTTTCCTGTTTATTTTTAATTCCAGAATTATGAACAGCAATCTTCCAAGCAAGGATATGGTAGAGAGAGACCAATTATCTGTCCGCTCTGCCGGCAGGATGTGGTGACACATTTCTCGAGACACCTTCTAAGACATCATAAAAACAATAAGGAAGTGATTTTAATCAGGAGCTTAGAGCCACGAAGCAAGGAGCGCTTATCTCTAGTGACGGCATTGCGAAAACGGGGTTACTTCTACATGAACATGGAAAGGAACTGATTTTATTCCAAAAAGAAAGGTGTTTGGTGGAAGAAAATAATTGGAACAATCAAGGCATTAAGAAGAAAATTGCTCCAAAGAAGCACGAATGCGAAGCACTACTGATTCAGCACAGAGATATTTTTATAAACAAAAATTGGGCTAAAATTAAAACCTTTGTGTATAACACTTATAGAAACAAATAAACTCTATTTTATTATTCCTTGTTTATTAATTTTACAGTCATTATTTCCTTTTTTTTTATTTGTTTTTTTATCTTTTTCGGAATGTGTTACATGGTTTTTACTTAACATTACTATTATACGAACAAAATAAGTTGTGTACGACCAATTTCTGCGACAGATCAGTGAAATATTATGTAAATTGTTGAAAAACAGTTAAATTCTTAAATAAACAAAAACAAATGAAGTACTAAATCGAAAACAATTGAATAAACCAGTTGTACCGTTTAAGAAAACAATTGAAATTGTTACAAAAACAATGGAATTAATAAATTAAACACTTAAATTGTGGAAGAAACAGTCGAATTATTCAATATAACAATTGAATTATTTAACAAAACAGGCTCTTTTGCATAAAATTGTTGAACATAACAATTGAATTGCTAAACAAACAACAATTTAATTTTTAAACAAAAAATAACTGATTTGATTTTTAAGCTTTCCTCGAGATTGCTTATAAGAAATTAGCACAGTTGAGTTCAAATTGTAGATTTTTTGAATCAAATTTTTAATATTTAATGAATTATTAAGCCAGAAACAATTGCAATGTTGAACAAAACAGCTGAATAATTTAACAAAATTTTTCAATTGCTGAAAACAATGAAATTCTTGTATAAACAAAAACAAATGAAGTACTAATTCGAAAAAAATGGAATTGTTGAATAAACTAGTTGAATTATTGAATAAAACAGCTGAATTGTTAAACAAAAAAATTGAATCATTTAACAAAACAGTTGGAAATATAACAAAAACCAAGCAGTTAATAAATCTTAAGCAGTTGAATAGTTGAACAAAATAGTTGAATTGTTAAACACAACAATTGAATTGTTAAACAAAAAATAATTGAAATATCGAACTAAACAGTTGCATTTTTAGGCAACAGTAGTTTTTTTTGTATAAACAACAAATTGAATTGTTGATTAAATAGTCAAATTGAATTAAATACTTGAAACAAATACAATTATTGAAGTATTTTTTATTATTTAATGACCCATTAAACCAAAAATAATTGCAATGTTGAATAAAACAGCTGAATTATTTAACAAAATCGTTCAATTGTTGAAAACAATTAAATTCTTAAATAAACTAAAACAAATGAATAAGTAAATCAAAAACAATTGAATTGTTGAATAAACCATTTGAACAATTTTTGAACAAACCCCTGGATTATTAAACAAAAGAGTTGAATCATTTAACAAAACAGTTGGAAATGAAACAAAAACAACGGAATTAATAAATCTTAAAACAATTGAATAGATGAACAAAATAGTTGAATTGTTAGACACAACAATTGAACTGTTGAACAAAAAATAATTGAAATATCGAACTAAACTGTTGCACTTTTAGACAACAGTAGTTTTTTTGTATAAACATTAAATTGAATTTTTAATGAAATAGTTGAATTAAATTAAATTTTTGAAACAAATGTAATTGCAGCATTTTTATTAAATGTGAAATGAATCGTTAAACCAAAAATAATTGCAATGTTGAATAAAACAGCTGTGATTTATTTAACAAAATCTGTCAATTGTTGAAAAATAATTAAATTCTTGAATAATAAAAAACAAATGAAGTACTAAATCGAAAATAATGGAATTGTTGAATAAACTAATCGAATTATTGAACAAAACAGCTGAATTGTTAAACAAAGAAGTTGAATCATTTAACAAAGCAGTTGGAAATATAACAAAAACAACGGAATTAATAAATTTCAAACGGTTGAATAGTTAAACAAAACAGTTGAATCGTTAAACAGAACAATTGAACAAAAATAATTGAAATATCGAACTAAACTGTTGCACTTTTAGACAACAGTAGTTTTTTTGTATAAACATTAAATTCAATTGTTGATGAAATAGTTGAATTAAATTAAATTTTTGAAACAAATGTAATTGCAGCATTTTTATTAAATGTGAAATGAATCGTTAAACCAAAAACAATTGCAATGTTGAATAAAACAGCTGTGAATTATTTAACAAAATCTGTCAATTGTTGAAAAATAATTAAATTCTTGAATAAACAAAAACAAATGAAGTACTAAATCGAAAACAATGGAATTGTTGAATAAACTAATCGAATTATTGAACAAAACAGCTGAATTGTTAAACAACGAAGTTGAATCATTTAACAAAGCAGTTGGAAATATAACAAAAACAACGGAATTAATAAATTTCAAACGGTTGAATAGTTGAACAAAACAGTTGAATCGTTAAACAGAACAATTGAACAAAAAATAATTGAAATATCGAACTAAACAGTTGCACTTTTAGACAACAGTAGTTTTTGTATAAACATTAAATTGAATTGTTGATGAAATAGTTGAATTAAATTAAATTTTTGAAACAAATGTAATTGCAGCATTTTTTTAAATGTGAAATGAATCGTTAAACCAAAAATAAT
>JARFIX010000763.1:0-2500 GCA_036346125.1 Lycocerus yunnanus | reverse complement strand
AAATTTAATTTTCCCTTTTTTTTTTTTAAAAAAAAAAAAAAATTTTTTTTTAAAAATTTTTTTAAAATTTTTTTAAATTTTCCCAAATTTAATTTTTTTTTAAAAAATTTTTTTTAAAAAAAAAAAAAAAAAAATTTTAAATTAAAAAAAAATTAATTTTTAAGGAAATTTAATGACTTTTAATAAAAAATTTAGCAAACAAACAAACGTCAAATTTAGCTTCATTTGTTTCTGACATTTCCAAAACATTTGCTGGCTATTTAAATTTAGATCTTCTTAAGCAGAATTGCCTCCTCTTTCTGGATCTTCAAGTTGAATTTTCCGACGACAAATTTTTTTTGCACGCATTTTCCACTGTTTGCATTTGTAGGCACTGCGCCGCTGACATTCGGCATTTTTATTTTGCCACTGTAGGTAACGCAAACACTTCCTAGTACAGTGCTACTGCATGACAGCTAAAATTGTAAAAATAAAATAATTAATTATTAAATGGGTCGACATGAACAAATTAATACTTCCACAACAATTTGAAAATGCTACCAAAGGAATTAAAATGGAAGCAATGGATGTCGATGTAGAAACCATACATTATTCCACTAACTCGGTTAACGAGGTGATATTTTCACGAGAAGCAGAAAATGGTAGCAAAGTGATTAAAATTGAAGATCTAGAAGGCATAGATATCAAACTGGAAAATTTGCATCATTCCATTGAGATTAAAGAAGAAACTTCAATTACCGAATCTGGGGTGGCCCCGAGTTTCCAAAGAACCAATAACACATAACCAGTTTGAGTGTGGGGTATGTAATATAATATTTTGCAATAAATTGCAACTTGGAGAGCATGCAAAAATTCACGTAGGCGAAAAATCTTTTGAATGTAAATTCTGTAAATATAAATGCTCTCAAAGGGGAAATTTAAGAAACCATTTACGGATTCATACCGGCGAGAAACCCTTCGAGTGTACAATTTGCGGCTATAAATCGTCTCGAAAAGAAAATTTGAAAGTTCACTTACGAATTCATTCTGGCGAGAAACCTTACGAGTGTAAAATTTGTGATTATAAATGTTCGGAGAAGAACAATTTGAAAAGCCATCTACGAACTCATACTGGCGAGAAGCCGTTCAAATGCCAACTGTGCGAATATAAATGTTCCCAAAAAGTAAATTTAAAAGATCACTTACGAACACATACCGGTGAAAAACCGTTTGAGTGCGAAGTTTGCGGTTATAAATTTTCCAAAAAAAGCGCATTTGAAGTATCACGTCCGAACTCATACTGGCGAGAAACTATTTACTCGCCCCACCGTGACAGAATCGCAACCGAGTCGAAATTGTAAACCTCAAATTCGTAAAACATTTGAGTGTCGGGTATGCCACGTCACATTTACCAGTAAATTTCACCTGGGAAACCATGCAAAAACTCATACCGGCGAGAAACCGTTCGAATGTAAATTTTGCGATTTCAAATCTTTTCAAAAAGAACTTAAAAAGTCATTTACGAATTCATACCGGTGAAAAGCCGTTCGATTGTAAAATTTGTGATTACAGATCTTCTCGAAAAGAAAATTTGAAAGTTCATTTACGAATTCATTCCGGCGAGAAACCCTTTGAGTGTAACATTTGTGACTATAAATGTTCTGAAAAGAACAATTTGAAGAATCATTTCCGAATTCATACTGGGGAGAAACCCTTTGGATGCAATCTGTGCGATTATAAATGCTCTCAAAAAGGACATTTGACAGATCATTTACGAACCCATTCTGGTGAGAAACCATTTGAATGTGAAATTTGCGCTTATAAATTTACTAAAAAAGCACATTTGAAATATCACTTACGTACGCACGCCGGCAAGAAAAAAGCTAATTTACAAAATCATACTGTCAAAAAAATTGACATCAGTAAGTTGCAGCAACTTCACGTCTAGATTGTTTTGATTGGTGGTTGCGATACCAATACATTTCCAGTCTCCGCCCTTTTCTCCCGGGCTTCATAAAGTATATAGCTTATATGAATGTATAAACCTCCATTCCACAGCCCAATGGCTACGTTAGCATAGATTCACGGTTTTGACCATAAATTCTAATAATAAAGATGAAGAATTACCACAATTTGCGGGATTATTTTTAAAATATGATATTAATGTTGTTTTAAAAATTGTACGTTGACATTTTGAGGAATAAAAAATTTAAGCGCCAAATTTTTTTTAAATTATTTATTATCGCACCTTTATATATTGCTGTGAACTTTTTGCTAAAACTATGCATTTTTATTTAATTTATATTGGTAAATAAATTAAATTATAATTTTAACATAACCTCTTCGGAGTTGACAGCTAATAAACATTTCAGATAGCAACTCCAGTGATACTGCGCCATCTAGTGGTTTAATTCGTTTGAATGCGGTTAACCGCACGCCATTTTCGGCATTTTAACAAAAGAGATAGCAGTCTCTGGTTTAAGTCGTCGGAATAACAAAAGCACCGAAAACAAAAAACGTC
>JARFIX010000762.1:0-37399 GCA_036346125.1 Lycocerus yunnanus | reverse complement strand
TTCTGTCCCTATATCCCTATGTGCGCTTAAATCTTTAAAACTACGCAACGGATTTTGATGCGGTTTTTTCCAATAGATAGAGTGATTCAAGAGGAAGGTTTATATGTATAATACATGCATCATATACTAAGGCAACATTGCTAATTTTAGAGGTTTCTAACGTGATGTCGTAATTTTTTGGGCTTATTTAGCAATTTAGCAAAAACGCTGCCTAAACCCTACGAGTTAGATCAAATTAATGTACTACAGTATTGTACACCATAAAAAGGTCTACAAAAAAGTCCGCGATGGTATATGTTTATCTTTTAGGATAACCCACATTAACCATTTTTATTGTTTACTTTTACGTGAAAAATGGCTTATTTACGAAGCTATTTTAAGCAATACGGCATTAATCCTTATCGAATTAAGTACCTTTAATACAGTGTGCAATTAATATAGATCAATATGGTTCCTTACAGCATGTAAATTAAACAAATATTTTCGGAGATATTACAAATTTAAAATTTGCGTTTGCGGCGGGCGGTACCGGTCGGACGGGGCATTGCGGGGAGGCATGCCTATAAATAGCGCGTCGGAGGCCGTGGTTCTCCTATAGCACTTTGAATTTAGCAGCAATCGGACGCGTTTATTATCGGAGCTCTCTAGCGAGGAAAATAACAGTACTTGATAAAACCCGTGTGTAAATGTGTAATGTAATAAAAATTGTATGAATTTAGATATTCCAAAGATAGCAGGAAATCTTCATAGTAAGTATAGGGAAAGAGGAATTGTTTTACTCCAAATTTAATGCGTGCAGGCCAAGGGCAGTAATGAATGAATCAAAAATACTGGATCGATTTTAATCATGTTTTCATTGAGTGACATAGGCATATATATTTTATGCCCGTGCAAAGTCGGAGCGGGCCGCTATGTTTTTATATACAACGTTCATAGTTTTTCTGTAGTGTATTTAATTTAGTATCAGCATTGCACCCGTGCGAAGCCGGGGCGGGTCGCTAGTATATTATACAGTAAGACCTCATTTATCCGCCACTTGTTGATCCGGACCTTCGGATCATATTTGTAGACATTTTTTTAATTTAATATTTACTAAATAATAATTTTTAACTATGATAGCTAGAACGTAACTATAAGTACGCCAAATATTCGTCTGGTCAACAATACTATGTAATTTTGTTACAAAACATAGTTTTTTATCGTAGTAAACGGTAAGTCTGCTTAATTAACTATTTTGTTTTAGTTATTATCTATAACACCCGGATTTTCGACTGTCTGGATTAGCTACGATCCCAGTTAGTCCGGATAAACAAAGTTTTACTGTAATTCAATATATGATGGCTATGTAATGAGATAAGCGGAAAGATAAACCATATAGTGAAAAACCTAAAAAGTATACCTATATGTATACATCTTTTTATTTATTTTTTTAAATTGATATTATATCTAGAAATTTTTAAAAACAATTTTTGAAAAATAACAGGTGCATTTCCACGTATCTAAAAAAAAGTTTTAGGGGATTTCTTACGACTACGAAAAATAAAAACATACCCATTATTTACAATTTTTGTAGTCATATTATAAAATACCCCTTAGAATTTTATTTTAAAATTTCGAGTTTATATTTTTCAATTATTTGAAAATGCACCTGTTTTTTAAAAACTATCTTATAAAAGGCAATACATTTTTTTTATTCAAAATATACAGGGGACCCATATACTCTTAACCCCCCTATTTCTTTAATTATACATTTTTATTTTATGAACTCTTATATTATTTATAATATTCCTAGATTAGTAGTTTGCACTTGTGTTAGGGGACGTTCAAATATTAGGTAAGCAGGGATAGAAGCGGGGGAGGGGTTAATTTTGTCTTACCTTTGCTAACAAAAGATTAGAAATTTTACGCAAAATAAAAAAACTACAAAATAATGCAAATTTTAATTTTTATATTTAATAAAAGTTTAAAAATATTCTTACATCTTATTTGGGGTCAAAATATTTTTTTTTGCTTATACAGGGGGCGGTCTAAAATTATTGAAAATTTGCTTACGTCATACTTGAACGCCCTCTTATATAAAATTGTATTTTCTTTTTCTTATGTTAGAAATACTTTATATTAGGTACAAAATCTTTTAAAGGGAATTCTCTAAGACCGATTGCTTTGTTTAACTTCAGTTTGAAATAAACTACAAAACTATGTATTTAGCCGTGTTTCTTGCTCAAGTATTGTTGCGGAAACTACACCACTTGTCCCTTAGTTACGCCTATGTCACCCACAATCCAGTACGCCGCTGCATTTTTCACAATTTCTGCTTTACCGGCCGAAAGAATAAACCAGGGGTTGACCACTGACCAAAAAAAT
Source organism: Lycocerus yunnanus (assembly GCA_036346125.1). Lineage (NCBI taxonomy): Eukaryota > Metazoa > Arthropoda > Insecta > Coleoptera > Cantharidae > Lycocerus > Lycocerus yunnanus. The sequence goes on along the minus strand of JARFIX010000762.1, from coordinate 35,035 downwards.
TTGTTTACAATAATTTGTAAAATTGCAAATTTGCAAATAATTTCAAAATTCAAATTTCAAAATAATTTGCAAACAATTGCAAAATTTGCAAATTTCAAAATAATTTGCAAACAATTGCAAAATTTTAAACATTTGCAAAATTTACACAGATATTTGCAAACAATTTCCGACATTTACAAAGATTTACATTTACAAAAATTTACCGGCATTTGCTAAAATTTACACATTTGCAGAAATTTGCAAACATATGAAAATTTACAAACATTTGCAGAAATTTGCAAACAATTGCAAATCATTTACAAAATTATGTACACTAAATATACCAGGTGGTCAACCCCTCGAATCAATCTATCTGGTTATTTGAAGAAGTAGCGATTGGATCATCCGGCACTGCTAACTGGCAGAGCTAATCGCTGCTTGCACAAGCAATTTAGGGCAGTATAAAGAAATGCGAGTTATGGTACATATGTATATCAATCTTCTTAACACCAATTTCCAGCCAATCCTTAACCTGCCTACCTTGATTAAAATACACAAAATTTAGCAACACAATTAAAATTTGTGATTGCACGAAATCATTTACAGCTAGAAGTGGCAAACTCAATTATGAGACTTACCTGTTGTCCAGAACTGCTGATCGCTTGAACTAAAAACCCAAATATTGGTGAACGAAGGTGTCGGTGTCACCTTGCTTTCATTTTATCAATAAACGTGAAGAAATAATAAACCTATAAGTCCACTTTTCCTTACTGCGTCTTTAAAAATGCAAACCACAAACAACTCGTGATTCACGCCAGGCTCCTGGTTTAATCTAAAACAGGTATTTATGATGTAAACTAACCACAAAAAGGTAAATGAAATTATGCCCTAACTCAACATTTCTTTCCTTAGCTTTTTCCACCTTCAAGTCCATTTCTTCATGTTTAGGAAATGTGCACAATTGTTGCATTGTATTGTTCTGTAATAATGCACGTTATTTGTTAATAATAAAGTTCAGAGTATGGGGCCCACTGTAATCACATCGAGATCTAAAATAAAGAGCTGTAGCTATGTACTTATGTATAAATAATTACTAACATGAAGACGTTTGTAGTTATCTACACTGGAATGTTACTCCGATTATAACAAATGGCATAATTTATCAAAACTACATTCACGATCTCAATCTGGCTTCGTTCTACTTTCGAAGGTTACTTTTAAATCATTTAATGCACAGAGGAATACAAAAATACATCTAAAAATAAAAATCAGAGTAATTAGGCGTCATAATCTCAACTTTTTCAGAAGCAAATTACAAACGTTATCGATTATAAATCATGCATAAAACAAATATGTGATGTCTCTAATGCATACAGGTACCTTATCGTAAAAATATTTCCAGTATCTGTTTTAACAAGTGCAATGCATCAACCGTCGATCTACCTCTCCTAAATCCATACTGATAGTTTCCTATTATCTCTTTGGCATACTTTGCGATGCGGAGGTGAATCACTTCCGATAATATCTTGTATGCAGTATTCAAGAGTGTAATGCCTCTGTAGTTAACGCATTCTTCTGAACTTCCCTTCTTCTTTATCGCTACAATTATTCCTTCTTTCCACTTTAGTGGCATTTCTTCTTGCGTCCATATCTGTTTTATCAGCTTGCAAATCTCGCAATATACTTTTCTCCTCCATTTTTTATCATTTCTGCCGTGATTTCATCAGCACCGGGCATCTTGCGATTCTTTAACTTCCTGATTGCATCCAGTATTTCCTCATTAGTTGGTTCATTTATTTCATCGGTGTTACATGTGTCCTCTGCTAGATTTTGTTCTATTTCTTCTTTCTGTTTCGTGTCCCAAGAGTGTTCTAAAAATGATTTTCCCATATTTTTCTAATTTTTTCTGATCTATTTTCTAGTTTGCCTTCCTCATTCTTCAGTCCTCTACTTCTTATTTCATGATTCTTTTTGTGTTCTTGATTTGTTTAAAAAAAGCTCCTTACATTATTATTAACTTTGGGCTTGTCTCTATTTCGTTCATTACATTTTCAACCCATTCATTCTTTTTTTGTTTATATAGTCGGTTAGCTTCCGTTATTTTCCTTTTGTATTCTTCCAGATGTTCTTGTTCACCGCTTCTTATCCATTTATTTCTTACTTCCCTTTTTGTTTTATTCATCTCCTCACATTCACGATAAAACCATACCTTCCATTTCTTTTTCTGTTCATAGCCTAACACTTGTATTGCGCTTGTCTTGAGGCTGTCTGCAATGTTGTCCCAAATTATGCTTATGTTATTGTTTTCTTTTTATTTTCGATTTCCTTTGTTACTACATCCATAAATTCTTTTACACTTTTCATTGTTAAGTTTTTCTGTCGCTAATCGTTTCTTTGCCTGGTGCTTTATGTCTGCCACCATTGTTTTTGCTTCATTTACGACTACCATGAAATGATCCGTGTCGGCATTAGCGCCTCTGTACGTTCTTACATCTCTTATTGAGGTGGCTCTCCTTCTTGACACTATTACATGATCGATTTGATTACCCTCATCGTTTTGCATCCAGGCCACATCCGTGATCTTATGCAATTATTGTGTTCAAATTTGGTGCTGCTAATAACCATGCCAAGTGAGGCTGCTAAGCATAGTCTGTTACCATTATCATTGTTTTCTCATGAATTGTAAATTTTCCGGCCACATCTTCAATATGCTTCTCCTTTCCAATCTGAGCATTAAAGTCACCCATCAAAATCACTGTATCATGTCTCGGAATTAAGTCATACAAGAGTTCCAATTCGTAATAAAACCGTTCCTTCTCATCCTCTATACTTTCCTCTGTCGGTGCATAGGCATTTATTATTGACAGGTTATTTGGTTTCATTCGAATTCTTATTAAGATAACCTTCCACCCATTGGCTCGAACCGCAGTATTTCTCTCATATACCTCTTCATGACTATGAAACCCGTTCCTTTACTTCCCTGTCTTTTTTCCCCAGAGTATAGAAATATGAAGCCATCTCCACTAATTTCTCCTTCATTATTCCACCTGGTTTCCTGGATTGCAGCCACCTCTATCTTATACCTTGCCATCTCCTTCACTACCTCGTTCATCTTTCCAGGTCTTAATAGTGTTCTCACATTCCAGGTAGCTAATCTGATTACCTCGCTTCTTTTGCCATACCTTTTCACATCCATTCTGCGCCTTTGATTATCCGCATGTTCCATATCAATCATCCTTGTTTCCTGCTTTGTCCATATATTTTCGCCAGCTTTCATTTCTGGAGCATCTGTCTGGGAAGGTCCAGATACTCCACCCTCGGGGCTGCATCAGTTTTTTGCGGGTTGGCTCTGATCAATCTTCAGAGCGTTTTTGTTCGTATCCCATTTATATACCTTGTTCTGTTTGATTAGTTTTTGGTATCCGACTTCCACTCTTTCTCCTTTTCCCATTTCGATTTTAGCTAAGGACCATATGTGATTCTGTATCTCCTTCTCCTTACTAGTCAAATCATTTTCAACATATATGGTAGAACCCCTAAGTTTATTTTTGTTTTCCATAACTAGCCTCTTATGTGAATTATTTTTTAATCTCGCCACAATTACCTGTTTTTCGGGAATTCTTCCTACCTTGAAGGCATCCACCACCTCAACATGTACCTGCATTTTGTCGTTCAAGAATTCCTGAACCTTATTCGGGGTCACATTTCCATCCATAGTTAAATTTTTTTATTATTATATTATCCTTTCTCTTCTCTTTCTCTTGTCTTTCCAGTTGCTCTTCTAATAGTGCTATTCTTTCATCTTGTTTAAGTGACTTTGTTGCCAGATTCTCCATCACCTGTTCCATTTCCTGTATCTTAGCATTCCAGGTAGTCTCCATCACGCTCATCTTCTTTTAACCTCCACATTTACCTTATTACCATCTATTACCATTTTCGTCAATCCCGCCATCATCTCCTTCAGCTCTTCCATGTCTGCACCCTTGTTTACTTCCCCCATTACTCTTGTTGGTGTTTTGGGAGTTTTTTACTTCTACGGAATGCCTCTTCTTCTACTTTAGTTGTGTCTATTTCATCTCTTCCCTTTTAAGGTATTCCGCTATCGATGTTATACTATTTGCTCTTTCTCTATTGCGGTTTATATTACTCATCTCCTTATGTTAAACTGTACTTAGGCAACCAAAGTTGTTTCCAGAAATCCCTTAATTAATTGATAATAAAATATTGCGTAATTGCCGTCAGCGTCAGGGGAGAGCTAAAGGTCAACCCTTCGAAAGCGCTCCCCCTTTAACAGCACCCTTAAAATAAAACTATTAGCTTTAGTATCCTAACCTCAAAGTTTCTCGATGCTGTAATCATTTACTATTTCACGCCTGAAAATGCCGTTTCTACACCACTTATTCGGTTCTATGCCTTCCTTATTACCTATACCTCGTATCGTATTAAATTATTTCTTTTATTTTCTCCAAATTTCAAGAAAGTACCAGCTCAAAATTTTCCCACCATACAGGACCGTACTCATAGTTTTAATAGTGATCCGGCGTTTTCGGTAATTTGGCAGTGCTCTGGTCGGATATCTGCCGGATTACTGAGAGACCACTGTACGTATAAGTTTTAGATAGTTAAATTACAGCTTACTGATGAATACAAATTATGATATAGATCTAGTTTAGAGGGAAGGGGGCAGCTACTGAGATTCAATTTTAAAATGGATTAATACTCATGAAATACACGGTAATTGTGGTGACGTACGTAAATTCAGTCACATATATTGAACCCCCCCCTCGGTTGCCCTTTGCCTCATAAATGACTAATTGTAAAATTATTAATCAATAATTACATGTAATATTTATCACTATTTTGTTAGTATATACCTATAGTTTTGTTAAATTACTAGTTTAATTTTTTTTATTAATATAGTTAACCTTCATAAGAAATTTCTAAATACACCACTGCTTAAAACTATCTAAGCAATACTGGAATTCAATCACTTCGAATCACATTGATAAAATATGAACACTTGTATAAATATAGGTATAATTTGATGTCGCACTAATTACGCATAGGAAAAATGTATGTATAAACGATATATCAATAAATGATAAATAATTAGCAATTACAACAACAAAAACTTTTGTTTAATAAATAACTATAAAAGATACAAACAATAAAGAGTTTAAAATTATGATAAATAATACTTACAATTATTTAGTAACAACTATAATATAATTGTAAATGTTTATTTTACTTGTTGAAAATATATGTTGAATAAAATATTTTAAAAGGTTACAAGTTTAATGAAATCTGAAAAAAAAAATTTTATTATTTTTTTAACAATTCTAATGAAATTTAAAAATTTTCTAACTCACATTAAAGTTTAGGACCTCCTTTGCGTAAAAGTACAGATTGTTGTTACAATATTTTCAATTGACAAAATTATTTTAATGATCGCCAAAATAATTTAAAATAAAAGTTCGAATAAATTTGTTATGTGATAAGCAATTTTAACACAGTAAGATAGAGAGGTCGAGTGAAATTTTATTTTAGAAAATTTTCGAAAATTTTGGATTTTCAAATTAAATTTCATATTGATGGATATTATTGCGATTTTTTTCTTCTGTTGGTTGGAGGATATTGATCCTGAGTTTGAGCAGATTCTTTGGAATTGACAAATGCCATTCCTGGTTGTTAACGAATCGAAAATTTCCGACCGTTTAACAATTACTTTTTGGATGTCATATGGTGCTATACGAGTTTTGAGATAACGCACAGTCGACGGAAAATCCCATCTGTGAAGTGTGGAATACTGACAGATGTTTAAGATTTACCTATCCCGTCAATATCAATTGAGGAACATCATCTCTAGGGCCGTAGCATCCAGGAACTATCTTTCAGTGCATATCCCGTGCTGGAGTGTTAGTGGCAATAGACCCTATATGTATTACCATTTTGTTGTACAGGTTGTTGCTAAGAATTTTAGCCGGTTTGGTAATTAATTATAGCCAGGCATACTGTGTATGTATAAATTTACAGTTTTTTTCTAGCGTTATTCAGCATTTGTTTTTGGTTACCAATTTCAGGAAGACAGATCTGTTGCTGGTATTGGTTTTCATCCATTCAAGCCAGGTAAGACAACTGTTGATTTTTTTTATATGCATGTGTGTGCCTTTATTTTTGAATGCTATATTGTTTCAAACCATCCAATTGAGGAAAAAAACGGTTAAAATTTATCTTTGGTAGCAACAGATCAAACAATATCGTTGTCAACTTTTGCAAAGTCATTAAATTGTATGGACGTTGATTACTATTTATTATTTTTTTTCACTTATTAATTCAGTGGTTAATCCCTTCCCCTGTCTGGGTTAATTACACTGAGTTTGGCGCCCTGAGGATATTCTGGTTGGTTTCAATTATCCAAAATACCGGAGGAATACCTAAGCGGGGAACCCACGACGGAAATTTAAGTTACCACCCACGTTCTCCGACTGTTCCTGAAAAAGGTCCAGTTAGCCCAAACCAAAAGCGGCACAATTTCTGCGAGTTTTGGCACAAAGTGGTTTCGCTTTTAAAGGGATATCATAAAGCTAAACTATCCTAAATGAACTAAAATAAATTTTAAAATCCATTAAAACTAAAATCAAAACTATATTGGAAAATTTTTTATAATAAAATTAATTGACATGTGTTTGAAAAACCCCTATATCGACATACTAGATTTTAAAATAAGCTAGTAAACAAAAATTATTCAAAAATAATGTTTTATATTTCAAAAACAAGATTACCTTTTTCACCGTCCATGGGTTTTGGACCTAAAAAAATTTAATAGGTTTCTCATTCTTTTTCAAAATTCATCAGAAAATCCAAGAACCAAAATTGTGACTCGTAGCAAAGATACACCGAAAGTTCAATATATTTTTGGCAAAACAATTAAAATAATGTGAAGTTAAAATTGAAAGTGCTCAAATTAGCCTTTAACAAAGATCAAATCCATAAATTACACTGTCTATGCGGGTTGTAGATGAGAGTGAAATCAAAATAGATTCTAAGTTTATTTAATTTGTTATAAGAAGTATAAAGGCATTACGGCATTCTGCTGAGCATTGTTGTGAGGAGGTTTAGTAATGTTTCCATTTTCTCCATCATTTTGCTCATCATATTCTCTAAATTTGAGTTTGGTTGGGATGGTTGTGGGTATGGTGAATTTATTTGAGGTTGGGGAGACAAATTGGGGCTGCTGTACCTCCTGTTATGTGTGCATAAGAGTTTCTAAAGGAAGCTACCGGTGGATTTGTGTTGTTGTACCTTTCTGGATTTGAGGCTGGTAGATGAGTTCTTTCTCTTAGTAGTGGGTAGGTTTTCTTCTGAAGGTATTTGTATATTATAGTACAACCCTTGTAGTTAGCCTTGTAGTTTGCGACATTTCTTCGTTGAACCAAACTTACAGTATCATTGCCACAATCATCTTAGACAGTTGTTCGCCACCATACTTTATCATCTCGGACTGAATTCCGTCAATTCCCGCTCCTCTATTGTTTTTAAGTTTAGCGATTACTTCCAATATCTCTTCTTCACAGGGCATTTCATTTTCTATATTACTCACTTCATTGTCATAATCTTTGTTGTCTCTTTCATCTTTAAATTGATCTTTATTCAACAGGTTCTGAAAGTATTCCCTCCATCTTTCTATTACTCCTTCCGCACTGCCTACTAACGTTCCATCCTTGTTTGTAACAAAAGTTGTCTTTGGCTGGTATCCTGTTTTAACTCTCTTTACCCCTGATAGAAGTTTCTTATTTCGTTTCTTGTGCATTTTTCCCCATCTCATCTAGTTTTTGGGCATTATGCTTTCGTTTCTTCTCTCTTATTATCTTTTACATGCCTTACTCTGTTTCTGGTACTTAAGTTTGGCTTCTTCAGAGCAACTTTTAACATTAATTCTCTTAATTTTCTTTTTCCTCACTTCCTCTCTACATTGTTCATCGTACCATCCGTTTCTTGTATTTGTTCCTTTGTTAAACCTATTCTTTACTACCTCATCAATCCCATTCTGTATTAATACCATTAACTCGTCTGCATCATGTTCTCCTTCCGATTCCACTAACAGTTTTCTAATTCTTCTCTATACATCTCTTGATCTTGTTTGTTATTGAGTTGTATTCTTCTAAATGGTTTCCTTGCGTTTGCACGATTTTCTCATTGATAGGTATTACCTGTTGCATTTTTACTCCAACCATAAAATGATCCGAGTCCACATCTGCTCCTCGATACGATCTTACGTCAATTATATGGCTTTCGTGTCTTCTCTCAATGAGTACGTGATCAATCTGATTTACACTCCTGCCATCGGGGCTTATCCATGTACCCTTGTGAATATTTTTATGTTCATTGCAAGTGCTAGCTATTTTCATACCTCTCTCCATAGCAAAATCGATCAGAAACCTACCGTTGTTATTAATTTTTTCATGCAGACTATGCCTTCCTATCGCTGTTTGGTAGATCTTCCTATTTTTGAGTTCTAGTCTCCAACCAACAACTTTAGATTATAATTAGGGATACTCACGTACAGCCTATCCAATGTATCGTAAAACCTTTCTTTTACTTCTGCGTCTTTTTCTTCCGTCGGGGCATGCACATTGATTATTGTAATTTTTCTGTATTTTCCTTTCAACCGTAGTTGGCACAGCCGCTCAGATATTGGTTTGAAATCTAGAACCGTCCTCTTCACCCTCTCGCTAACTAAGAACCCTGTTCCTAATTTTCTGTCTTTTCCGCTACTTTTAAAGAAAGTGTAATTTCCTATGTCGAGTATGTCCGAGTGAGTCTGTTTTGTCTCCTGAACTGCAATAATATCTACTTTGTATCTGTTTAATACATTAATCAATTGTTTAATACTTCCCTCTACATAAATTCCCTTACATTCCAAGTGGCTACAAACAGCCTTTCCCCTATTTTATTTTTTTATACCGTTGTTTCGTTTCATTGTCCTTTTCATGCCTGGTCTTCGTTGGGTTTTTCTGCGGTTCGGGTTCTTCAGTTTTTTGGTAGCGGTGGTGGATTATCTACTTCTCGTAGCTCCCCGGCATCTTGGTTCCATTTTAAGAGCTTGCCGTCACATATCAATTTCTGATAACCAACCTTTACATTCTTTCCCGATTTCTCAGATCTTCCGCCTGTTTTCTTATCTCCTTCTGAATTCTCCGCTCGATGTATGTTAAGTCATCATCTACATACACCCTCCTTCCGGACAACTTTGATAACTTAAATTTATTTCTCATTACTTTCATTTTTTCTTCAAAATTTTCCATCTCAATAACATTTCTTTCACCTCCCACACTATAAGCCGTGGTTATCTTTACGCTGACATCCAGCTTGTTCTTTAAGAAATCCCCAATACTATCCTTTAGAGGCCTCTGTTCATTTTCTTCCACCTTAATTCCTGACATGACCAATCTATTTTCCTTTTCTCCTTTCCTGCAATTTTAATTTGTGTTCGACGTCGCCTAATCTTTGTTCGAGTTCGTCTATTCTTTTATGTTTTAGCTTCTTATTACTTTCCCAGCCTTCTCTAGTTTGCCTCAATTCCTCTCTTAGCATTTCCAGCTCTTCTGTTTGCATTTTGATTTGCTCCTGTATTATCTGAGTATTTTTTATTATTTCGTGTTTAATCTCAGCATTTTTCGTTCTTACTTGCTTTACATCATTGCTTATGGTCATTAGAAAATCTTTAATATCCGCCATTTCCTCATTCTTCCTACTTTTATTTTTACTTTCTTACGGCGGCGATTTTAACACCTTTTTACTTTTTTTGAAAAACTCTGCACTGGTATTTGTTTCCTCCTGTCTCTTCTTTATCAGCCCTTTTCGCCCACTCCTGAGCATCAGCCTCTTTCTCTAGGAGAAAGGTGAACAGCATTAAGACCCCACGGCTGCTTAAGTCCGGGTTGGGAAATTTGCCTGTAACCCTTTATTATTGTTGATGTTGGCAGTCATCAACTAAGGGGGACCGCCGGCTTTACGTGCCCTCCGAAGCACGGGAGACGGTCCTAGATAGAAAGAGAGTCAGAAAGAAAATTTTCTTTCCGCGACTCCTCCCGGGATCGAACCGGGTGCCTTTGCATCAGTAGTTGATCGCTCTAACTACTAGGCCAAGACCGTCTCCTCCTCCTGTCTCACTCTTCTGATATAGCCCTCTATGCTTCCTATGCTGTTTGTTCTTCTGCGTGCTTCGCCTTTTATTTGTTCTTCTCTAAATTTCACTTTGCTACACACTTAGATCGTCAGTAGTGTCGCCTTATGCTGTCAAGTTAAAATTGTGTGTATATCCTTATCAACTTTCCCAAATTACATTTGCACTAAGACGTTCACCCAAATCGACTCTTCGGAAGTTTACGCTTTATTCCAACCTAATTCTTACTTTTACATATAATTTCCAAAAGGTTTCGTAATCTGTTTTTTTTTCGGTTCTCCACCGTACCACTACCGGTTTTCTCTAATGATCTGTATTATTGCCTTATCTATTTATCTCATCCACACTTTTAAATCGTTTCAAATTTAGCTTAAGGTAACGGAGCCGCTATACACGATTATCGCGTCGACCTGTGTAAGGGCTAAAGACCTAACGTTCACGAAATCAAACAATCAATGTCGCTTTTACTGAGGATGGAAAAGCTACCAAAACCAAAACATAGTTTGACTTCAAAAATATCAAAATATCCTTTGTTATTAAGATCCTTCCAACTTCGGTATATTTCTGTTTGCTGTACGGACTGCACATTATCTAAGTGTAGATTCTAAAACAAATTAAAAATATCTGTAATTGGTTTGGATAATCAAAATCATTGAACACAGGGCAATTCGTAATGATGCGCAGCCTTGAACTTTTAACTAACTAAATATGGCAACGCTCACATCCGATATCGGTGGATCCAAGATGATAAAACCCTCCGGAAGCGGACAAAAGAACACACCCCGGGTTACCAAACGAAGAACAATTTTAAGTTTCAGGTGGTTATAACTATTATACGTACATATAATGATGGTTATTATAAGGTATGTACATAACAGGTGGTTATGACTAGAGGACAGTTTTTTGTTTGCAGCTTGTTAGGAGGAAAATGTTGCTTTTTGTAACAATAAAAATTAAATATAAAAAATTTAAGAGTGTGCAAATCCAAAAAACTGTTATATACTTGGGGACTCTAGGACTAGGCAAACATTTATTAAATTTACAAAAATTTTAAGCTCATTTTCAAATCACGTAAAATGTCGCTTAGAGGCCTTCTTGCACGAAGCCCATCAAATGTAAAAAACATGTCCCCAAATTATTATAACACCTATAAATCTTATTTTTGTTATTTATGCATTTTTTTCAAACATGTCTTCTCCAGTGGTACAAGATCCTTGCGATATTTTTAGATATACAATACAATACGATACAATATTTTTGTTGCTTCATCGCTTTATTGTAGTTGAACGTTTTACTCTAAAAATTTGTAAATATTTAAACTTGAAAAAGGTTAAACGTTTTTTTAAAGTCTAACTTCAGCAATAAACGTACACGATTGAATTATCAAGATTTTTACTGTCCATAAAAATTTGTGGGAAAAGCATGACGGAGGAGGATTAGTAATTCTCTAACAAAACTGTCTTCCGTGTAATTTCGGGTAAATCCGGAAATTTAATCACATTTTAAGATAAAACAATTGTTTTGTTTCACCAGAGTAATTAATCGTAGGTGCAATATACGGCACAATCCGAACAACGAAGACGTTTACTAATTTTGATATTACTCATTCCTTCTTGATAAAGTACAATTATTTGTGCCTTTTACCAGCAGTAAATTTGTATGTTTTCCTTTTTCACAAATTTATGTATATTAAATACAAATAAAATATTTAAAATGAACAGTCCAAAAATAAAAATACACACTATCAAACTAAACAAAACACTGCTTTTTCAAACTGAACAATTTATTCAAATCTTTTTTATGACTCTGGTTACAAAATTTTGTGACCAATTTCTTTATATTATAATCGCCATGCTACTTACAATACCTGTTAAAATATTTAGGATGGGTTAAGTACTTAAAATAATTATGCACGATTTTAAAGGGTGCCTTACTGCCGAGAGTGAGGCTGTAACATGTCAAATACGTATATCAGATGTACATCATATACGAATAACTTTGCCACATTTGAACATCTAATAAACATTTTCATAATACGAATAATTATGCATAGCTTACGTTTGGTTTAGTCATTGATTATTGTACCGATCAAAGTGTGTTACTTGGTATAAATAGTACATTATGACTAACCAGTCATAACGTACAGAAGTTTTTAATTTACGTTCATTCGAGTGAGAGCTTTGTTTCATATCAGACTTTGATTATCCTTACTTCTATAACAGTTTTGAAATCTATCACAATGGAACAGATTGAAATGTCGAATATACAAGATGGATTGGTAAGTTTCAAATTTTTTAATTATATTTTTAAATAATATATTCGTTTTCTGTTTTATTACAAGTTTTTCTGTTTTTCCATCTTCAAAGCAAATAACCCAATATTCTTTTATTATTTAGGAATTTGAATCCAAATATTTTACGATTTATGTAAAAATTTACTATTCCAAAATGTCACTAAGAAGCACATTTTGCAAAAATTCAAAATAATAATTTCTTTTTGTGATAAAACAATTGTTTGATCGATTTTTAGTTATATTAATTTTAATTTTTTAGATTTGTGATTTAAGCGGTTATACGCAGTCAGGATCTTCAGAAAAAATTTAGTTTTTTATTCCATTTTGTTAATGTATTTATATGTATTTAATTCAAATAATATTAGGTAAGGAAAAAAGTTTATGGAGTTTTTTTTAATTCAACTGGTTTTCTTATAATGTGAAAATGAATTTGTTTAAACCTTCATTATTATCGACAGTGTTTTGCTATTTTTCGGGTAGAGTATAATCAAATTAAATTATATAATAAAGTTTAACATTCTGATTAAATCAAATTGTATCAATAAATTTTTCTATTAAATCCGAGAAGGTAATTACTCTGAAATTTATCGTTTCTAGACTTAATTTATTTTTTTGCATAAACAAAGAAATTAAAAAAGACTTTATGAAACTTCACAATGACTTTGAGCAGACTTATTTTTCTATGTTCAAAAACTTTCAATTAAATGCCATTTTCAAATCTCAATTTAAGTTGAATATTTTTTACTATTTAAAGTGGTTATAAACATTTGTGAGTAATTGCAATTAGGTAGTACAGTGAATCGCCCACCTAGTCAAACAAAAGAAATTTATTGTTATCAAAATAATTTATTCAATATTTATCAATATTTATAAAATTTTATATATATTTTTACTAATCGATAAACTATTCCTTATGTTGATGAAACATTTTGTGAGTATAATACAGACTTCAAGGCTAAAAAAAAGTAATTCAAAAAAATTTCTTTATTACTTATATGCTTAAAAAATGTTAAAATATCTAATTAGTTACAGAGAAATGCAGAGAGACCCATGAGAACTGCACCGAAGGAAGAAGAGACATTTGCGGAACCTGAAGCTGTGGTGCACTGGTATTCCACCACGTTCAATCTGTGTAAATTTAACCCACACATTAGGCATGATATTCCTGGAATGTTCCAAAACATTGTCTACTGGTTGTACTACCTCTGTATTTGTAAGTTTTTCGATGTGTACTTCAAATTGCTTACGTCGTTCAAATTGCTATAATCAAATAAATCTTCTTTTTTGTTTTAGTTCATATTATTATCAATATGGCCAATTTTCTTTTTGCTGTTCAATTTGAGAAGACGACAGTTGCAATCGTAGGTACTACCGTATACTTCTTGGTAGCTTTGGTTTTCTTACCTGGTATGGTTTCAGTGCGCTTATAAAACGTTCGCCTTAAAGTCCAAAGCTTGCTTCGTAACCTTCTTGGTTACATTCTTTTTGCAGTTGATTTTCTCGTGCATTCAAACTGTTGGTACACGTAACACCATCAGCACGTGAGTATTTACTTTTGAGGTCGTTGTTCTTAGTTACAGTCTTCGTTTGGTTTTAGTGGATTTTTATCAGCATTCGAAAGGTCTTCCGATATCGCATCTTACTACAAAATGTTAACCGAAATAACTATTTCCTCTGTAAGTGGTTGTGGCGCTTTATGTGACTTTATTCTCCTTATGATGGTGAGTTATATTGTATCACTTTTTTTTTTTTGTTTGTTTCTACGAGTTAAATTTAAATTTGTTTCTACTACACAAAAAAATCAACTTTTTACCTACTATGTCTTTATTTAAATAACATAACAAAATTATTAAGAAAAAATTTAATTTATGCGAAATTTTTAAATTCAGATTTTCAAAAAGTATTCGAAGATTATCCGTTTCTGCACAATTATTCCACCAGAGGATGACATCGTTATAAACACCTGAAGTACTTGGCATACAACAAAACAACATATTAAGTATAACACATTGAACATATTATGTATATGTATATTATATTAATTTTTTTATACATAAAATTCCATTTTATTTATGTCATTTCAGATTTGTTATTTGGAGTTATTTTTGATGGAACATAGTAATAAAACAACTTAAATAAAGAAAAGCTGCGTTTATTTGCAAGATGCTTACTACTTGAATGCCTATAATTAACTTTTTACAATTAGTTTAAACATAATGCACATTGCAGGTGTAAGATGACATTAAGATCACATTTCAACGACAGTTAATTCACTTGCACAAGATATCCAGACAATTACATCATTTAAAAAAGGAAATGACTTTAGCTAATGCAATAAATATAATAATTACATATTTTATATGACATATAGCAACGTAGATACATATTTCATTTGTCTCTATATGTGGTCCATTTTCTATATTATATTACATAGCACTATAGACCTAGTAGGCCCTTGGCTTGTTTTACACCCATTTCCTTCATTCTATTGCTTTCTATCTTTGCCCTCAACTCCCAATCTCTCACATCCATTTCATCTTGCTGTACCTTTTACTAGTATCCCCCAGCTCCGATTTCCATATCATTTTATGAGCTCTCGTTCCACACATTGGCTGACACTACTGACATAAAAAATGTTGCTAGATTAAATTGTTATGTACTCATGACCACCACCGTTCATTGGTGATATTAAGTAGGTACATAGTACATTATGTAGTAGCCATAGATAAAAAATTATATAACAATAAATTCTTCACTTACTTACGATTGACTGCATAAAATTGTAAAAATCAAAATTTATTACCGACTTTTATATCACAAATTTTACTTGACCAACTCGCACCGATCTTTTTAGTTCCACTTCTAATTTTGTTATAACAAATAGGCGAGTTCTAAGTACCCAGGGCCGGCGCCAGCTTTTAAGCCGCTACAGGCAAAAACAGGAAAGAAGAGATAGGCAAAATTGAAGATTTGACGACTCCCCCACCCCTTGACTAAATAGCAAGTTTGAGTTTAATGCAATTACTGCTGGCAACGAGCAGCACTAATGCTATGTAAAAATATGACAGGCTTTTCGTTGCCAGTATTGTAAGGTATTTTGGTGCCTTCGTAGACGGCAGAAAAGTAAAACAATTGCTGTCGTACAATGTAATGATATAAACTCAAGTTTTCTTGATATTTGTAAAAAATAAATTTTTTTCTGCGAATTATGAAGTAGGTGCATAACTAAATTTTTTTTAAAATAATATTAAGTGTCTCCTGTTCAAAATAGTATTAATGCAGCAGTAGTAATAATAACAATGGCAATATTTGAAATAATATTAATTTGTATTATTTAATAGCTTGGTAATGTATTAATATTTTTTAATTTAATGCATAATTTCTGCATAAAAATGTTTATAATTAGATAAGCCTGTGTATGTTTATATAGATCAAATTGCATTTTCTATCAAGCTATCGCTTTATTTTATAGTAGTAAAATTGTTTTACACTTCAAACGTGAAAATAATAAATTATTGCACATTTTATTTAATAATATTGATATAAATTTATTTAATCCAATTTTTTTAAATTCAGACAATTTCATGTTTAGTTGTAACTTGAAAATTTGAATTTCGCGCCTCTATTTTTTAAATTCAAACACGCAAACCGTATATCTATGCTTTATACCGAGTCGTAAACTCATAACCGTCAAATAAAAACTTTTCAAACATGATCATAGCTTAAATTGGCAAAGAAAGCGTGATGGGTTAGCTGGAACAACGCTGTTTTATTTATGTATAATTTTCCAGCCTTGAAAATGGGCCAATAAACGGCCCGAAACGTCGGACAATTTGATATTGTTTTAATGAGACCTACAATCTCAACAATAATTCTTTAATTATTAATTGTACAGGACAACTATATTTCGTAAATTTATTTTTAAAATAATTTTACCCTATACGATAAGACGATTCAAGCAACAAAATTCAACATTCTAGTACTTTTCAAAATAATATTTTGTCATTTTCAAGATCAGATGAGTGATCATTTCGAAAACTGTGGTGTCCTTTCAAAAACACAGTTTGGTTTCTGGCGACGATGTTGCCTGTTGATGGACATAAAAACAACCTTTTTACTGAAAAGAAAATATAGTTGAGGTAATAGGCCAATGAAAGTCTAACCAGTAGACACCTTTTTCACAACACATTACCAACGTCAGCATTCAAAAAAAAGTAGAGTCGCATTCAGCAACATCGTCGAATGAAACAAATAGCAAACAAAAATTATAATTTCATCAACTTACTGGATCACCTAAGGTGAATAATGAGCGCAATTACAAGGTGCTGTCCGAAAATATACTTCATTAATGAAAATAAAACGGTACACTGTAAAGTGGGCATGTGGAGTGGCTCATGGGGAAACTTTACACGCAAAACCAATCTTTATGGGTACTTCAGAACAAAATCACTAACTCTAATCAGTTCTCTATGCGGCTCCATTAATCGCAAAGTGTAGCCGGAAGTTACCACATGTCCCCTATACGAAGTAATGGTCTTACCACAGAATTTGACGTGTCAGGTACTACACACGCTGTATTTTACACAGAAAAAAATTTACGGAAATTGATTAAATTTTAGCCATTGAATCAAGTTGGATAATTCATTTAAAATAAATTAGATGATTTTAAAATTGAAAAAGTAAATAAATCAAAGATACAAATTAGTTGAATCAATAAATTTGTTTTAACGATTTGATGAAATAAATGTCTATAGTTTATTGAATCGTGATAGATAGTAATATAAAATTAGTTAAAATGTTTGAAATTGAATTAATTAATATTAGATATTTTTACACTTCGTGCGATTTCCATTAAAGTATCAATATAGTAACGGAATATATAGCAGCGCTAAAATTGGAAAAATTAATTACAAAATTAAAACATTTTTAAAATAATTTTAGAAATTTTAGAAATGCAAAAAAGACAAAAATATAGTCGACGTGAATTATAAATTGAAAAGAAAATATAGTTGAGGTGATAGATAGCCCAATGAAAGTCTAACCAGTAGACATCTTTTTCACAACACATTACCAACGTAAACATTCAAAAAGCAGAGTCACATTCAACAACATCGTCGAATGAAAAAATAGCAAACAAAATTATAGAAATTATATATTATTAACCTTTGAAATTAATCAACTTTTTCCAGTATCTGTTTTAACAAGTGCAATGCATCAACCGTCGATCTACCTCTCCTAAATCCATACTGATAGTTTCCTATTATCTCTTTGGCATACTTTGCGATGCGGAGGTGAATCACTTCCGATAATATCTTGTATGCAGTATTCAAGAGTGTAATGCCTCTGTAGTTAACGCATTCTTCTGAACTTCCCCTTCTTCTTTATCGCTACAATTATTCCTTCTTTCCACTTTAGCGGCATTTCTTCTTGCGTCCATATCTGTTTTATCAGCTTGCAAATCTCGCAATATACTTTTTCTCCTCCATTTTTTATCATTTCTGCCGTGATTTCATCAGCACCGGGCATCTTGCGATTCTTTAACTTCCTAATTGCATCCAGTATTTCCTCATTAGTTGGTTCATTTATTTCGTCGGTGTTACATGTGTCCTCTACTAGATTTTGTTCGATTTCTTCTTTCTGTTTCGTGTACAAGAGTGTTCTGAAATGATTTTCCCATATTTTTCTAATTTTTTCTGATCTATTTTCTAGTTTGCCTTCCTCATTCTTCAGTCCTCTACTTCTTATTTCATGATTCTTTTTTGTGTTCTTGATTTGTTTATAAAAGCTCCTTACATTATTATTAACATTGCTTGTCTCTATTTCGCTCATTACATTTTCGATCCATTCATTCTTTTTTTGTTTATATAGTCTGTTAGCTTCCGTTCTTTTCCTTTTGTATTCTTCCAGATGTTCTTGTTCACCGCTTCTTATCCATTTATTTCTTACTTCCCTTTTTGTTTTATTCATCTCCTCACATTCACGATCAAACCATACCTTCCATTTCTTTTTCTGTTCATAGCCTAACACTTGTATTGCGCTTGTCTTGAGGCTGTCTGCAATGTTGTCCCAAATAATGCTTATGTTATTGTTTTCTTTTTTATTTTCGATTTCCTTTGTTACTACATCCATAAATTCTTTTTTACACTTTTCATTGTTAAGTTTTTCTGTCGCTAATCGTTTCTTTGCCTGGTGCTTTATGTCTGCCACCATTGTTTTTTTGCTTCATTTCTACGACTACCATGAAATGATCCGTGTCGGCATTAGCGCCTCTGTACGTTCTTACATCTCTTATTGAGGTGGCTCTCCTTCTTGACACTATTACATGGTCAATTTGATTACCCTCATCGTTTTTGCATCCAGGCCACATCCACGTGATCTTATGCAATTTATTGTGTTCAAATTTGGTGCTGCTAATAACCATGCCAAGTGAGGCTGCTAAGCAGCATAGTCTGTTACCATTATCATTCGTTTTCTCATGAATTGTAAATTTTCCGGCCACATCTTCAATATGCTTCTCCTTTCCAATCTGAGCATTAAAGTCACCCATCAAAATCACTGTATCATGTCTCGGAATTAAGTCATACAAGAGTTCCAATTCGTAATAAAACCGTTCCTTCTCATCCTCTATACTTTCCTCTGTCGGTGCATAGGCATTTATTATTGACAGGTTATTTGGTTTCATTCGAATTCTTATATAAGATAACCTTCCACCCATTGGCTCAAACCTCAATATTTCTCTCATATACCTCTTCATGACTATGAAACCCGTTCCTTTACTTCCCTGTCTTTTTTCCCCAGAGTATAGAAATATGAAGCCATCTCCACTAATTTCTCCTTCATTATTCCACCTGGTTTCCTGGATTGCAGCCACCTCTATCTTATACCTTGCCATCTCCTTCACTACCTCGTTCATCTTTCCAGGTCTTAATAGTGTTCTCACATTCCAGGTAGCTAATCTGATTACTTCGCTTCTTTTGCCATACCTTTTCACATCCATTCTGCGCCTTTGATTATCCGCATGTTCCATATCAATCATCCTTGTTTCCTGCTTTGTCCATATATTTTCGCCAGCTTTCATTTCTGGAGCATCTGTCTGGGAAGGTCCAGATACTCCACCCTCGGGCTGCATCAGTTTTTTGCGGGTTGGCTCTGATCAATCTTCAGAGCGTTTTTGTTCGTATCCCATTTATATACCTTGTTCTGTTTGATTAGTTTTTGGTATCCGACTTTCACTCTTTCTCCTTTTCCCATTTCAATTTTAGCTAAGGACCATATGTGGTTCTGTATCTCCTTCTCCTTACTAGTCAAATCATTTTCAACATATATGGTAGAACCCCTAAGTTTATTTTTGTTTTCCATAACTAGTCTCTTATGTGAATTATTTTTTAATCTTGCCACAATTACCTGTTTTTCGGGAATTCTTCCTACCTTGAAGGCATCCACCACCTCAACATGTACCTGCATTTTGTCGTTCAAGAATTCCTGAACCTTATTCGGGGTCACATTTCCATCCATTGTTAAATTTTTTATTATTATATTATCCTTTCTCTTCTCTTTCTCTTGTCTTTCCAGTTGCTCTTCTAATAGTGCTATTCTTTCATCTTGTTTAAGTGACTTTGTTGCCAGATTCTCCATCACCTGTTCCATTTCCTGTATCTTAGCATTCCAGGTAGTCTCCATCACGCTCAGCTTCTCTTTAACCTCCACATTTACCTTATTACCATCTATTACCATTTTCGTCAATCCCGCCATCATCTCCTTCAGCTCTTCCATGTCTGTACCCTTGTTTACTTCCCCCATTACTCTTGTTGGTGTTTTGGGAGTTTTTTTACTTCTACGGAATGCCTCTTCTTCTACTTTATTTGTGTCTATTTCGTCTCTTCCCTTTTGAGGTATTCCGCTATCGATGTTATACTATTTGCTCTTTCTCTATTGCGGTTTATATTACTCATCTCCTTATGTTAAACTGTACTTAGGCAACCAAAGTTGTTTCCAGAAATACTTTAATTAATTGATAATAAAATATTGCGTAATTGCCGTCAGCGTCAGTGCGAGAGCTCAGGTCAACCCTTCGAAAGCGCTCACCCTCCTAACAGCACCCTTAAAATAAAACTATTAGCTTTAGTATCCTAACCTCAAAGTTTCTCGATGCTGTAATAATTTACTATTTCACGCCTGAAAATGCCGTTTCTACACCACTTATTCGGTTCTATGCCTTCCTTATTACCTATACCTCGTATCGTATTAAATTATTTCTCTCTATTTTCTCCAAATTTCAAGAAAGTGCCAGCTCTAAATTCGTACACACCATACAGGACCGTACTCAGCCAATATAGTTTTAATAGTGATCCGGCGTTTTCGGTAATTTGGCAGTGCTCTGGTCGGATATCTGCCGGATTACTGAGGGACCACTGTACGTATAAGTTTTAGATAGTTAAATTACAGCTTACTGATGAATACAAATTATGATATAGATCTAGTTTAGAGGGGAGGGGGCAGCTACTGAGATTCAATTTTAAAATGGATTAATACGCATGAAATACACGGTAATTGTGGTGACGTACGTAAATTCAGTCACATATAATGACCCCCCCTCCTCGGTTGCCCTTTGCCTCATAAATGACTAATTGTAAAATTATTAATCAATAATTATATGTAATATTTATCACTATTTTGTTAGTATATACCTATAGTTTTGTTAAATTACTAGTTTAATTTTTTTTATTAATATAGTTATCCTTCATAAGAAATTTCTAAATACACCACTGCTTAAAACTATCTAAGCAATACTGGAATTCAATCACTTCGAATCACATTGATAAAATATGAACACTTGTATAAATATAGGTATAATTTGATGTCGCACTAATTACGCATAGGAAAAATGTATGTATAAATGATATATCAATAAATGATAAATAATTAGCAATTACAACAACAAAAACTTTTGTTTAATAAATAACTATAAAAGATACAAACAATAAAGAGTTTAAAATTATGATAAATAATACTTACAATTATTTAGTAACAACTATAATATAATTGTAAATGTTTATTATTACTTGTTGAAAATATATGTTGAATAAAATATTTTAAAAGGTTACAAGTTTAATGAAATTTGAAAAAAATTTTATTATTTTTTAACAATTCTAATGAAATTTAAAATTTTCTAACTCACATTAAAGTTTAGGACCTCCTTTGCGTAAAAGTTGTAACAAGCAGATTGCTTGTTACAATATTTTCAATTGAACAAAAATTATTTTAATGATCGCTCCCAAAATAATTTTAAACATAAAAGTTTTCGAATAAATTTGTTAGGTGTGATAACGCAATCTTCTACACACAGTAAGATAGAGAGGTCGAGTGAAATTTTTATTTTAGAAAATTTTCGAAAATTTTGGATTTTCAAATTAAATTTCATATTGGATTGGATGATTATTGCGATTTTTTTGGTCTTCTGTTGGTTGGAGGATATTGATCCTGAGTTTGAGCAGATTCTTTGGAATTGATAAATGCCATTCCTGGTTGTTAACGAATCGAAAATTTCCGACCGTTTAAACAATTACTTTTTGGATGTCATATGGTGCTATACGAGTTGTCTTTGTGAGATAACGCACAGTCGACGGAAAATCCCATCTGCGAAGTGTGGAATACTGGACAGATGTTTAAGAAACTTTACCTATCCCGTCAATATCAATTGAGGAACGTCATCTCTAGGGCCGTAGCATCCAGGAACTTATCTTTTCCGAGTGCATATCCCGTGCTGGAGTGTTAGTGGCAATAGACCCTATATGTATTACCATTTTGTTGTGACTATTACAAGTTGCTGCTAAGGGAATTTTAGCCGGTTTGGTAATTACTATTATAGCCAGGCATACTGTGTATGTATAAATTTACAAAGTTGTTTTTTCTAGCGATTACTATCACGCATTTGTTTTTTTGGTTACCAATTTCCAGGAAGACAGATCTGGATTGCTGGTATTGGTTTTTTTTTCATCCATTCAAGCCAGGTAAGACAGCTGTTGATATTTTTTATATGCATGTGTGTGCCTTTATTTTTGAATGCTATATTGTTTCAAACCATCGAATTGAGGAAAAAAACGGTTAAAATTTATCTTTGGTAGCAACAGATTTAGCAATATCGTTGTCAACTTTTGCAAGTCATTAAATTGTATGGACGTTGATTACTATTTATTATTTTTTTTCACTTATTAATTCAGTGTTTAATCCCCTTCCCTGTCTGGGTTAATTACACTGTGTTTGGCGCCCTGAGGATATTCTGGTTGGTTTAATTTTTCAAAATACCGGAGGAATACCTAAGCAGGAACCCACGACGGTAATAAGTTACCACCCACGTTCTCCGACTGTTCCTGAAAAAGGTCCAGTTAGCCCAAACCAAAAGCGGCACAATTTCTGCGAGTTTTGGCACAAAGTGGTTTCGTCTTTTCAAGATATCATCAGCTAAACTATCCTAAATGAACTAAATGAATTAAAATCCATTAAAACTAAAATCAAAACTATATTGGAAAATTTTTTATAATAAAATTAATTGACATGTGTTTTGACAAACCTATATCGACATACTAGATTCTAAAATTGAATGTCACTAAGTAAACAAAAATTATTCAAAAAAATGTTTTATATTTCAAAAACAAGATTACCTTTTTCACCGTCCATGGGTTTTGGACCTAATGAAATAATAGGTTTTCTCATGTCTTTTCAAAATTCATCAACAAAATCCAAGAACCAAAAATTGTGACTCGTAGCAAAGATACACCGAAGTTCAATATGGTTTGGCAAAACAATAAAAAATAATGTGAAGTTAAAATTGAAAGTGCTCAAAGTAGCCTTTAACAAAGATAAAATCCATAAATTTCACTGTCTATGCGGGTTGTAGACGAGAGTGAAATCAAAAATAGATTCTAAGTTTATTTAATTTGTTATAAGAAGTATAAAGGCATTACGGCATTCTGCTGAGCATTGTTGTGAGGAGGTTTAGTAATGTTTCCATTTTCTCCATCATTTTGCTCATCATATTCTCTAAATTTGAG
Organism: Lycocerus yunnanus; assembly: GCA_036346125.1. NCBI lineage: Eukaryota > Metazoa > Arthropoda > Insecta > Coleoptera > Cantharidae > Lycocerus > Lycocerus yunnanus. Next base: position 11,526 of record JARFIX010000762.1, on the reverse strand, counting down.
TTTGGTTGGGATGGTTGTGGGTATGGTGAATTTATTTGAGGGGTTGGGGAGACAAATTGGGGCTGCTGTGTACCTCCTGTTATGTGTGCATAAGAGTTTCTAAAGGAAGCTACCGGTGGATTTGTGTTGTTGTACCTTTCTGGATTTGAGGCTGGTAGATGAGTTCTTTCTCTTAGTAGTGGGTAGGTTTTCTTCTGAAGGTATTTGTATATTATAGTACAACCCTTGTAGTTAGCCTTGTAGTTTGCGACATTTCTTCGTTGAACCAAACTTACAGTATCATTGCCACAATCATCTTAGACAGTTGTTTTGCTACCATACTTTATCATCTCGGACTGAATTCCGTCAATTCCCGCTCCTCTATTGTTTTTAAGTTTAGCGATTACTTCCAATATCTCTTCTTCACAGGGCATTTCATTTTCTATATTACTCACTTCATTGTCATAATCTTTGTTGTCTCTTTCATCTTTAAATTGATCTTTATTCAACAGGTTCTGAAAGTATTCCCTCCATCTTTCTATTACTCCTTCCGCACTGCCTACTAACGTTCCATCCTTGTTTGTAACAAAAGTTGTCTTTGGCTGGTATCCTGTTTTAACTTTCTTTACCCCCTGATAGAAGTTTCTTATTTCGTTTCTTGTGTATTTTTCCCCCATCTCATCTAGTTTTTGGGCATTATGCTTTCGTTTCTTCTCTCTTATTATCTTTTACATGCCTTACTTTGTTTCTGGTACTTAAGTTTGGCTTCTTCAGAGCAACTTTTTAACATTAATTCTCTTAATTTTTCTCTTTTCCTCACTTCCTCTCTACATTGTTCATCGTACCATCCGTTTCTTGTATTTGTTCCTTTGTTAAACCTATTCTTTACTACCTCATCAATCCCATTCTGTATTAATACCATTAACTCGTCTGCATCATGTTCTCCTTCCGATTCCACTAACAGTTTTCTAATTCTTCTCTATACATCTCTTGATCTTCTTTGCTATTGAGTTGTATTCTTCTAAATGGTTTCCTTGCGTTTGCACGATTTTTCTCATTGATAGGTATTACCTGTTGCATTTTTACTCCAACCATAAAATGATCCGAGTCCACATCTGCTCCTCGATACGATCTTACGTCAATTATATGGCTTTCGTGTCTTCTCTCAATGAGTACGTGATCAATCTGATTTACACTCCTGCCATCGGGGCTTATCCATGTACCCTTGTGAATATTTTTATGTTCATTGCAAGTGCTAGCTATTTTCATACCTCTCTCCATAGCAAAATCGATCAGAAACCTACCGTTATTATTGGTTTCCTCATGCATACTATGCCTTCCTATCGCTGTTTGGTAGATCTCCTCTCTTCCTATTTTTGCGTTCCAGTCTCCAACCAACAACTTCAGATCATAATTAGGGATACCTCCGTACAGCCTATCCAATGTATCGTAAAACCTTTCTTTTACTTCTGCGTCTTTTTCTTCCGTCGGGGCATGCACATTGATTATTGTAATTTTCTGTATTTTCCTTTCAACCGTAGTTGGCACAGCCGCTCAGATATTGGTTTGAAATCTAGAACCGTTCTCTTCACCCTCTCGCTAACTAAGAACCCTGTTCCTAATTTTCTGTCTTTTCCGCTACTTTTAAAGAAAGTGTAATTTCCTATGTCGAGTATGTCCGAGTGAGTCTGTTTTGTCTCCTGCACTGCAATAATATCTACTTTATATCTGTTTAATACATTAATCAATTGTTTAATACTTCCCTCTACATAAATTCCCCTTACATTCCAAGTGGCTACAAACAGCCTTTCCCTATTTTATTTTTTCTATACCGTTGTTTCGTTTCATTGTCCTTTTCATGCCTGGTCTTCGTTGGGTTTTTCTGCGGTTCGGGTTCTTCAGTTTTTTGGTAGCGGTGGTGGATTATCTACTTCTCGTAGCTCCCCGGCATCTTGGTTCCATTTTAAGAGCTTGCCGTCACATATCAATTTCTGATAACCAACCTTTACATTCTTTCCCGATTTCTCAGATCTTCCGCCTGTTTCCTTATCTCCTTCTGAATTCTCCGCTCGATGTATGTTAAGTCATCATCTACATACACCCTCCTTCCGGACAACTTTGATAACTTAAATTTATTTCTCATTACTTTCATTTTTTCTTCAAAATTTTCCATCTCAATAACATTTCTTTCGCCTCCCACACTATAAGCCGTGGTTATCTTTACGCTGACATCCAGCTTGTTCTTTAAGAAATCCCCAATACTATCCTTTAGAGCCTCTGTTCATTTTCTTCCATCTTAATTCCTGACACGACCAATCTATTTTTCCTTTTCTCCTTTCCTGCAATTCTAATTTGTGTTCGACATCGCCTAATCTTTGTTCGAGTTCGTCTATTCTTTTATCTTTTAGCTTTTTATCTTTTTCCCAGCCTTCTCTAGTTTGCCTTAATTCCTCTCTTAGCATTTCCAGCTCCTCTGTTTGCATTTTGATTTGCTCCTGTATCATCTGGGTATTTTCTCTTATTTCGTGTTTTACTTCAGCATTTTCCGTTCTTATTTGCTTTACATCATTGCTTATGGTTTTAGGAAATTTTAATATCCTCCATTTCCTCATTCTTCCTACTTTTATTTTTACTCTCTTGCGGGGGATCTTAACATCTTTTACTTTTTTGAAAAACTCTGCACTGGTATCTGTTTCCTCCTGTCTCACTCTTTTGATATAGCCCTCTATGCTTCCTATGCTGGTTGTTCTTCTGCGTGCTTCGCCCTTTATTTGTTCTTCTCTAAATTTCTCTTTGCTGCACACTTAGATCGTCAGTAGTGTCGCCTTATGCTGTCAAGTTAAAATTGTGTGTATATCCTTATCAACTTTCCCAAATTACATTTGCACTAAGACGTTCACCCAAATCGACTCTTCGGAGGTTTACGCTTTATTCCAACCTAATTGTTACTTTTACATATAATTTCCAAAAAGTTTCGTTATTTTTTTTTTTTTCGGTTCTCCACCGTACCACTACCGGTTTTCTCTAATGATCTGTATTTTGCCTTATCTATTTATCTCATCCACACTTTTAAATCGTTTCAAATTTAGCTTAAGGTAACGGGCCGCTATATACGATTATCGCGTCGACCTGTGTAAGGGCTAAAGACCTAACATTCACGAAATCAAACAATCAATGTCGCTTTCTTCTGAGGATGGAAAAGCTACCAAAACCAAAACATAGTTTGACTTCAAAAATATCAAAATATCCTTTGTTATTAAGATCCTTCCAACTTATTTCTGTTTGCTGTACGGACTGCACATTATCTAAGTGTAGATTCTAAAACAAATTAAAAATATCTGTAATTGGTTTGGATAATCAAAATCATTGAACACAGGGCAATTCGTAATGATGCGCAGCCTTGAACTTTTAACTAACTAAATATGGCAAGGCTCACATCCGATATCGGTGGATCCAAGATGATAAAACCCTCCGGAAGCGGACAAAAGAACACACCCCGGGTTACCAAACGAAGAACAATTTTAAGTTTCAGGTGGTTATAACTATTATACGTACATATAATGATGGTTATTATAAGGTATGTACATAACAGGTGGTTATGACTAGAGGACAGTTTTTTGTTTGCAGCTTGTTAGAAGGAAAATGTTGCATTTTGTAACAATAAAAATTAAATATAAAAAATTTAAGAGTGTGCAAATCCAAAAAACTGTTATATACTTGGGGACTCTAGGACTAGGCAAACATTTATTAAATTTACAAAAATTTTAAGCTCATTTTCAAATCACGTAAAATGTCGCTTAGAGACCTTCTTGCACGAAGCCCATCAAATGTAAAAAACATGTCCCCAAATTATTATAACACCTATAAATCTTATTTTTGTTATTTATGCATTTTTTTCAAACATGTCTTCTCCAGTGGTACAAGATCCTTGCGATATTTTTAGATATACAATACAATACGGTACAATATTTTTGTTGCTTCATCGCTTTATTGTAGTTGAACGTTTTACTCTAAAAGTTTGTAAATATTTAAACTTGAAAAAGGTTAAACGTTTTTTTAAAGTCTAACTTCAGCAATAAACGTACACGATTGGATTATCAAGATTTTTACTGTCCATAAAAATTTGTGGGAAAAGCATGACGGAGGAGGATTAGTAATTCTCTAACAAAACTGCCTTCCAAGTAATTTCGGGTAAATCCGGAAATTTAATCACATTTTAAGATAAAACAATTGTTTTGTTTCACCAGAGTAATTAATCGTAGGTGCAGTATACGGCACAATCCGAACAACGAACACGTTTACTAATTTTGATATTACTCATTCCTTCTTGATAAAGTACAATTATATTATTTGTGCCTTTTTACCAGCAGATAAATTTGTATGTTTTTCCTTTTTCACAAATTTTATGCTATATGTATATATGCTACAAATAAAATATTTAAAATGAACAGTCCAAAAATAAAAATACACACTATCGAATTAAACAAAACTACTGCTTTTTTTTAAACTGAACAATTTATTGAAATCTTTTTTTTATGACTCTGGTTACAAAAATTTTGTGATCAATTTCTTTGTATTATAATCGCATGCTACTTACAAATACCCGTTAAAAATAGTTAGGATGGGTTAAGTACTTCAAAATAGTTATCCACGATTTTAAAGGGTGCCTTACTGCCGTGAGCGAGGCTGTACATGTCAAATACGTATATCAGATGTACATCATATACGAATAACTTCGCCACATTTGAACATCTAATAAACATTTTCATAATACGAATAATTATGCATAGCTTACGTTTGGTTTAGTCATTGATTATTGTACCGATCAAAGTGTGTTACTTGGGTAGTATAATAGTACATTATGACTAACCAGTCATAACGTACAGAAGTTTTTAATTTACGTTCATTCGAGTGAGAGCTTTGTTTCATATCAGACTTTGATTATCCTTACTTCCATAACAGTTTTGAAATCTATCACAATGGAACAGATTGAAATGTCGAATATACAAGATGGATTGGTAAGTTTCAAATTTTTTAATTATATTTTTAAATAATATATTCGTTTTCTGTTTTATTACAAGTTTTTCTGTTTTTCCATCTTCAAAGCAAATAACCCAATATTCCTTTATTATTTAGGAATTTGAATCCAAATATTTTACGATTTATGTAAAAATTTACTATTCCAAAATGTCACTAAGAAGCACATTTTGCAAAAATTCAAAATAATAATTTCTTTTTGTGATAAAAACAATTGTTTGGTCGATTTTTAGTTATATTAATTTTAATTTTTTAGATTTGTGATTTAAGCGGTTATACGCAGTCAGGATCTTCAGAAAAAATTTAGTTTTTTATTCCATTTTGTTAATGTATTTATATGTATTTAATTCAAATAATATTATGTAGGGAAAAAAGTTTATGGAGTTTATTTTAATTCAACTGGTTTTCTTATAATGTGAAAATGAATTTGTTTAAACCTTCATTATTATCGACAGTGTTTTGCTATTTTTCGGGTAGAATATAATCAAATTAAATTATATAATAAAGTTTAACATTCTGATTAAATCAAATTGTATCAATAAATTTTTCTATTAAATCCGAGAAGGTAATTACTCTGAAATTTATCGTTTCTAGACTTAATTTATTTTTTTGCATAAACAAAGAAATTAAAAAGACTTTCACAATGACTTTGAGCAGACTTATTTTTCTATGTTCAAGAACTTTCAATTAAATGCCATTTTCAAATCTCAATTTAAGTTGAATATTTATTACTATTTAAAGTGGTTATAAACATTTGTGAGTAATTGCAATTAGGTAGTACAGTGAATCGCCCACCTAGTCAAACAAAAAAAATTTATTGTTATCAAAATAATTTATTCAATATTTATCAATATTTATAAAATTTCATATATATTTTTACTAATCGATAAACTATTCCTTATGTTGATGACACATTTTGTGAAATTATTAAGTATAATACAGACTTCAAGGCTAAAAAAAAGTAATTCAAAAAAATTTCTTTTTTACTTATACTATATGCTTAAAAAATGTTAAAATATCTAATTAGTTACAGAGAAATGCAGAGAGACCCATGAGAACTGCACCGAAGGAAGAAGAGACATTTGCGGAACCTGAAGCTGTGGTGCACTGGTATTCCACCACGTTCAATCTGTGTAAATTTAACCCACACATTAGGCATGATATTCCTGTAATGTTCCAAAACATTGTCTACTGGTTGTACTACCTCTGTATTTGTAAGTTTTTCGATGTGTACTTCAAATCGCTTACGTCGTTCAAATTGCTATAATCAAATAAATCTTCTTTTTTGTTTTAGTTCATATTATTATCAATATGGCCAATTTTCTTTTTGCTGTTCAATTTGAGAAGACGACAGTTGCAATCGTAGGTACTACCGTATACTTCTTGGTAGCTTTGGTTTTCTCTTACCTGGTATGGTTTCAGTGCGCTTACAAAACGTTCGCCTTAAAGTCCAAAGCTTGCTTCGTAACCTTCTTAGTTACATTCTTTTTGCAGTTGATTTTCTCGTGCATTCAAACTGTTGGTACACGTAACACCATCAGCACGTGAGTATTTACTTTTGAGGTCGTTGTTCTTAGTTACAGTCTTCGTTTGGTTTTAGTGGATTTTTATCAGCATTCGAAAGGTCTTCCGATATCGCATCTTACTACAAAATGTTAACCGAAATAACTATTTCCTCTGTAAGTGGTTGTGGCGCTTTATGTGACTTTATTCTCCTTATGATGGTGAGTTATATTGTATCACTTTTTTTATTTTGTTTGTTTCTACGAGTTAAATTTAAATTTGTTTCTACTACACAAAAATCAACTTTTTACCTACTATGTCTTTATTTAAATAACATTACAAAATTATTAAGAAAAAATTTAATTTATGCGAAATTTTTAAATTCAGATTTTCAAAAAGTATTCGAAGATTATCCGTTTCTGCACAATTATTCCACCAGAGGATGACATCGTTATAAACACCTGAAGTACTTGGCATACAACAAAACAACATATTAAGTATAACACATTGAACATATTATTAAATTATTATATTATATTATAAATTTATTTATACATAAAATTCCATTTTATTTTATGTCATTTCGGATTTGTTATTTGGAGTTATTTTGATGGAACATAGTAATAAAACAACTTGAATAAAGAAAAGCTGCGTTTATTTACAAGATGCTTACTACTTGAACGCCTATAATTAACTTTTACAATTAGTTTAAACATAATGTACATTGCAGGTGTAATATGACATTAAGATCACATTTAAAAGTAATTTACTTGCAAAAATATCAGACAATTACATATTTTATATGACATATAGCAACGTAGATACATATTTCATTTGTCTCTATATGTGGTCCATTTTCTATATTATATTACATAGCACTATAGGCCTAGTAGGCCCTTGGCTTGTTTTACACCCATTTCCTTCATTCTATTGCTTTCTATCTTTGCCCTCAACTCCCAATCTCTCACATCCATTTCATCTTGCTGGACCTTTTACCGGTACCCCCCAGCTCCGATTTCCATATCATTTTCTGAGCTCTCGTTCCACACATTGGCTGACACTACTGACATAAAAAAATGTTGCTAGATTAAATTGTTATGTACTCGTATGACCGCCACCGTTCATTGGTGATATTAAGTAGGTACATAGTACATTATGTAGTAGCCATAGATAAAAAATTATATAACAATAAATTCTTCACTTACTTACGATTGACTGCATAAAATTGTAAAAATCAAAATTTATTACCGACTTTTATATCACAAATTTTACTTGACCAACTCGCACCGATCTTTTTAGTTCCACTTCTAATTTTGTTATAACAAATAGGCGAGTTCTAAGTACCCAGGGCCGGCGCCAGCTTTTAAGCCGCTACAGGCAAAAACAGGAAAGAAGAGATAGGCAAAATTGAAGATTTGACGACTCCCCACCCCTTGACTAAATAGCAAGTTTGAGTTTAATGCAATTACTGCTGGCAACGAGCAGCACTAATGCTATGTAAAAATATGACAGGCTTTTCGTTGCCAGTATTGTAAGGTATTTTGGTGCCTTCGTAGACGGCAGAAAAGTAAAACAATTGCTGTCGTACAATGTAATGATATAAACTCAAGTTTTCTTGATATTTGTAAAAAATAAATTTTTTTCTGCGAATTATGAAGTAGGTGCATAACTAAATTTTTTATAAAATAATATTAAGTGTCTCCTGTTCAAAATAGTATTAATGCAGCAGTAGTAATAATAACAATGGCAATATTTGAAATAATATTAATTTGTATTATTTAATAGCTTGGTAATGTATTAATATTTTTAATTTAATGCATAATTTCTGCATAAAATGTTTATAATTAGATAAGCTTGTGTATGTTTATATAGATCAAATTGCATTTTCTATCAAGCTATCGCTTTATTTTATAGTAGTAAAATTGTTTTACACTTCAAACGTGAAAATAATAAATTATTGCACATTTTATTTAATAATATTGATATAAATTTATTTAATCCAATTTTTTTAAATTCAGACAATTTCATGTTTAGTTGTAACTTGAAAATTTGAATTTCGCGCCTCTATTTTTTAAATTCAAACACGCAAACCGTATATCTATGCTTTATACCGAGTCGTAAACTCATAACCGTCAAATAAAAACTTTTCAAACATGATCATAGCTTAAATTGGCAAAGAAAGCGTGATGGGTTAGCTGGAACAACGCTGTTTTATTTATGTACTAGCTGGATACCCGGCTTCGCCGGGTCTCATTAAAATAAAGTACTTTACCTTTGTCTGAAGTATTTTGATTTTGCAGGGTTGCTTTACCCGAGCTTTTCTTCTCCAGTATTTCAGAACGGTTTCCAGTCTTGCTTCCCGTTGTCCTTTGGTTGCTATAACTTGATTTATTTTTACGAAATGAAATCACTTATAATAGTGTAGGTACTGAATGTGAATATACCAACGTAAAATTACCATATATCAATTACAGGTATAGGCGATGGGAATCTCGTTCCATTCATGCGCGTCCGCAATTTTCACTTTTTTTTAAATTAAGCTTTTCGGTCCCGGTTTTTAGCGGAAAACCTATTCCGAGTCCTAATAAGATATTGTGCAAAATTTGGTTGAAATCGGTCAAATGGTTCAGGAGAAAATGGAGGACAAACAAACAAACAAACAGACATTGATTTTATATATATAGATAATTTTCGAGCCTTGAAAATGTGCCAATAAACGGCCGGAAACGTCGGACAATTTGATATTGTTTTAATGAGACCTACAACCTCAACAATAATTCTTTAATTATCAATTGTAAAGGACAACTATATTTCGTAAATTAATTTTAAAATAATTTTACCCTACACGATAAGACGATTCAAGCAACAAAATTCATCATTCTAGTACTTTTCAAAATAATATTTTGTCATTTTCAAGATCAGATGAGTGACCATTTCGAAAACTGTGGTGTCCTTTCAAAAACACAGTTTGGTTTCTGGCGACGATGACGCCTGTTGATGGACATAAAACAAACTTTTTACTGAAAAGAAAATATAGTTGAGGTGATAAGCCAATGAAAGTCTAATCAGTCGACACTTTTTCACAACACATTACCAACGTAAACATTCAGAAAAGCAGGGTCGCATTCAGCAACATCGTCGAATGAAAAAAAGCAAACAAAATTATAATTTCAACAACTTACTGGATGACCTAAGGTGAATAATGAGCGCAATTACAAGGTGCTGTCCGAAAATATACTTCATTAATGAAAATAAAACGGTACACTGTAAAGTGGGCATGTGGAGTTTGGGGTGGCTCATGGGGAAACTTTACACGCAAAACCAATCTTTATGGGTACTTCAGAACAAAATCACTAACTCTAATCAGTTCTCTATGCGGCTCCATTAATCGCAAAGTGTAGCCGGAAGTTACCACATGTCCCCTATACGAAGTAATGGTCTTACCACAGAATTTGACGTGTCAGGTACTACACACGCTGTATTTTACACAGAAAAAAATTTACGGAAATTGATTAAATTTTAGCCATTGAATCAAGTTGGATAATTCATTTAAAATAAATTAGATGATTTTAAAATTGAAAAAGTAAATAAATCAAAGATACAAATTAGTTGAATCAATAAATTTGTTTTAACGATTTGATGAAATAAATGTCTATAGTTTATTGAATCGTGATAGATAGTAATATAAAATACAAAAATTAGTTAAATGTTTGAAATTGAATTAATTAATATTAGATATTTTTACACTTCGTCGATTTCCATTAAAGTATCAATATAGTAACGGAATATATAGCAGCGCTAAAATTGGAAAAATTAATTACAAAATTAAAACATTTTTAAAATAATTTTAGAAATTTTAGAAATGCAAAAATGAAAAAAACATAGTCGACCTGAATTATAAATTGAAAAGAAAATATAGTTGAGGTGATAGACCAATGAAAGTCTAACCAGTAGACACCTTTTTCACAACACATTACCAACGTAAACATTCAAAAAGCAGAGTCGCATTCAACAACATCGTCGAATGAAAAAATAGCAAACAAAATTATAGAAATTATATATTATTAACCTTTGAAATTAATATTTGATTCAAATTTTTTAAATTATAAGGTTAATTAATTATTATTAAATGTCTGATGACAGCAGTAACCATTGCTGAAAGCTCACAAATAATGTTTCGTTTTATTGTTCATTTAACCTTATAATTTAAAAAATTTGAATCAAATAACAAAATTATAATTTTAACAACTTACTGGATGACCTAAGGTGAATAATGAAATATTGTTACAATGTAAAAAAGAAAAAAAGTAATTTTTTTAATTCTTTACACAATTGATAATTATAGACAATTTCTTCAACTTACGTATTTTACTTTATCATATGTAATATGAGAAAGTATTGTTTTCGTGCAGAAAAAATTTGAGATTTTGATGGATTTACACTTTTGAGGTCCCTGAGTAAAATAAGACCATTTCAAAAATGTCTGTGTGTGTGTGTGTGTGTGTGTGTGTGTGTTGTGTGTGTGTGTGTGGTCAAATTTTGTGTGCGACCTACAGCAAAAACTAATAGGAATTTTCAAACAAAATTTTGGATTTTGTATCCTTATGTTGAGACTTAGAGCTGATTAGATTTTGGCTAAAATTGATTCACGGAACTATTTTTTTATTTTTTAAATTTTATTATTTAATATTAGTTTTAATTAATATTTCAAAACTAATAAAATTTCAAAACAAAATTTAGGATTTAGCATACTTATGTCGAGATTTAGAACTCATTAAATTTTAGTTAAAATTGTTTTATGAAAACTATTGTTTTTATTTTTTAAGTTTTATTATTTAATATTAGTCTTTATTTAATATTTTGAAAACTAACAGAATTTTCAAAACCAAATTTGATATTTCCTATCTTTATAGCTGGAGTTAAAGTTATTTAAATTTTGGTTAAAATTGGTTCATGGGAACTATTTTTAAATTTTTAAATCTTATTATTTAATATTAGTTTTAATTA
>JARFIX010000761.1:25000-46932 GCA_036346125.1 Lycocerus yunnanus | reverse complement strand
AATTTCAAAATTAACTATACTTCAATTTGAAGTTGTGAATTTGAAATTCTCAAATAAACAATTTAGAATTAATAATTTCAAATTATGAACCAGGACCGAAAAGACGACAACTTGTGCCGAGCATATGAAGCCATGGGTTGAAGTTCCACTGGACAATGAATCCGAGACGGATCCAATTCAGGAAGGCCGAGTTGTGGGATCCAATGTGAAGGATGAAGAAAGGGGTGAGCGACTGCGGCGCGAAACGAGAGACGCATAGACGGTAGTAGTTGAGACGCCAAGCAGGAGAGACGTATTTGAGACGAATGATAAGATTATTATTTGTGACGTATATTTATGACGTATATTTGCGACGTGTATTTGTGACGAAAGAAACCATTTATTTAATTACTTCAATAAACGCATTAAAACAATACAGTGTTTTGATTTGTTAAACCAAATCCTACACAAATTGTTAACTATACTTCAATTTGAAGTTCTGAATTTGAAATTCTGAAATAACAATTTAGAATTAATAATTTCAAATTAATAACTAATCTTCAATTTGAAGTTGTGAATTTGAAATTCTCAAATAAACCATTTAGTATTAATAATTACAAATTGTTAAATATAATTCAATTTGAAGTTGTGAATTTGAAATTCTCAAATAAACAATTTAGAACTGATAATTACAAATTGTTAACTATACTTCAATTTGAAGTTGTGAATTTGATATTCTCAAATAAACAATTTAGAATTAATAATTTCAAATTATTAACTATATTTCAATTACAAGTTGTAAATTTGAAATTCTCAAATAAACAATTTAGAATTAATAATTTCAAATTATTAACTATACTTCATTTTAAAGTTGTGAATTTGTAATTCTCAAATAAACAATTTAGTATTAATAATTACAAATTGTTAAATATACTTCAATTTGAAGTTGTGAATTAGAAATTCTCAAATAAACAATTTAGAACTGATAATTACAAATTGTTAACTATACTTCAATTTGAAGTTGTGAATTTGAAATTCTCAAATAAACAATTTAGAATTAATAATTACAAATTGTTAACTATACTTCAATTTGAAGTTGTGAATTTGAAATTCTGAAATAACAATTTAGAATTAATAATTTCAAATTAATAACTATACTTCAATTTGAAGTTGTGAATTTGAAATTTTCAAATAAACAATTTAGAAATAATAATTTGAAATTATTAACTATACTTCAATTTGAAGTTGTGAATTTGAAATTCTCAAATAAACATTTTAGAACTGATAATTACAAATTGTTAACTATACTTTAATTTGAAGTTGTGAATTTGAAATTCTTAAATAAACAATTTAGAATTAATAATTACAAATTGTTAACTATACTTTAATTTGAAGTTCTGAATTTGAAATTCTGAAATAACAATTTAGAATTAATAATTTCAAATTAATAACTATACTTCAATTTGAAGTTGTGAATTTGAAATTTTCAAATAAACAATTTAGAATTAATAATTTGAAATTATTAACTATACTTCAATTTGAAGTTGTTTATTTGAAATTCTCAAATAAACAATTTAGAACTGATAATTACAAATTGTTAACTATACTTTAATTTGAAGTTGTGAATTTGAAATTCTCAAATAAACAATTTAGAATTAATAATTACAAATTGTTAACTATACTTCAATTTGAAGTTCTGAATTTGAAATTCTGAAACAACAATTTAGAATTAATAATTTCAAATTAATAACTATACTTCAATTTGAAGTTGTGAATTTGAAATTTTCAAATAAACAATTTAGAATTAATAATTTGAAATTATTAACTATACTTCAATTTGAAGTTGTGAATTTGAAATTCTCAAATAAACAATTTAGAACTGATAATTACAAATTGTTAACTATACTTTAATTTGAAGTTGTGAATTTGAAATTCTTAAATAAACAATTTAGATTTAATAATTACAAATTGTTAACTATACTTCAATTTGAAGTTCTGAATTTGAAATTCTGAAATAACAATTTAGAATTAATAATTTCAAATTAATAACTATACTTCAATTTGAAGTTGTGAATTTGAAATTCTTAAATAACACATTTAGTATTAATAATTACAAATTGTTAAATATACTTCAATTTGAAGTTGTGAATTTGAAATTCTCAAATAAACAATTCAGAACACATAATTACAAATTATTAACTATACTTTAATTTGAAGTTGTGAATTTGAAATTCTTAAATAAACAATTTAGAATTAATAATTACAAATTGTTAACTATACTTCAATTTGAAGTTGTGAATTTGAAATTCTCAAATACACAATTTAGAATTAATAATTTAAAATTATTAACTATACTTCAATTTTAAGTTGTGAATTTGAATTTCTCAAATAAACAATTTAGAATTAATAATTACAAATTGTTAACTATACTTCAATGTGAAGTTGTGAATTTGAAATTCTCAAATAAACAATTTAGAAATGATAATTTCAAATTGTTAACTATACTTCAATTTGAAGTTGTGAATTTGAAATTCTCAAATAACAATTTAGAATTAATAACTTCAAATTATTAACTATACCTCAATTTGAAGTTGTGAATTTGAAATTCTCAAATAAACAATTTAGAATTAATAATTTTAAATTATTAACTATACTTTAATTTGATGTTGTGAATTTGAAATTCTCAAATAAACAATTTAGAATTAATAATTTCAAATTATTAACTATACTTCAATTTGAAGTTGTGAATTTGAAATTCTCAAATAAACAATTTAAATTAATAATTTCAAAGAATTAACTATACTTCAATTTGAAGTTGTGAATTTGAAATTCTCAAATAAACAATTTAGAATTAATAATTTCAAATTATTAACTATATTTCAATTTGAAGTTGTGAATTTGAAATTCTCAAATAAACAATTTAGAATTAATAATTTCAAATTATCAACTATACTTCAATTTGAAGTTGTGAATTTGAAATTCTCAAATAAACCATTTAGTATTAATAATTACAAATTGTTAAATATACTTCAATTTTAAGTTGTGAATTTGAAATTCTCAAATAAACAATTTAGAACTGATAATTACAAATTGTTAACTATACTTCAATTTGAAGTTGTGAATTTGAAAATCTCAAATAAACAATTTAGAATTAATAATTACAAATTGTTAACTATACTTCAATTTGAAGTTCTGAATTTGAAATTCTGAAATAACAATTTAGAATTAATAATTTCAAATTAATAACTATACTTCAATTTGAAGTTGTGAATTTGAAATTTTCAAATAAACAATTGAGAATTAATAATTTGAAATTATTAACTATACTTCAATTTGAAGTTGTGAATTTGAAATTCTCAAATAAACAATTTAGAATTAATAATTACAAATTGTTAACTATACTTCAATTTGAAGTTGTGAATTTGAAATTCTCAAATAAACAATTTAGAATTAATAATTACAAATTATTAACTATACTTCAATTTGAAGTTGTGAATTTGAAATTCTCAAATAAACAATTTAGAATTAATAATTACAAATTATTAACTATACTTCAATTTGAAGTTGTGAATTTGAAATTCTCAAATAAACAATTTAAATTAATAATTTCAAATTAATTAACTATACTTCAATTTGAAGTTGTGAATTTGAAATTCTCAAATAAACAATTTAGAATTAATAATTACAAATTATTAACTATACTTCAATTTGAAGTTGTGAATTTGAAATTCTCAAATAAACAATTTAGAATTAATAATTTCAAATTATTAACTATACTTCAATTTGAAGTTGTGAATTTGAAATTCTCAAATAAACAATTTAGAATTAATAATTACAAATTATTAACTATACTTCAATTTGAAGTTGTGAATTTGAAATTCTCAAATAAACAATTTAAATTAATAATTTAAATTATTAACTATACTTCAATTTGAAGTTGTGAATTTGAAATTCTCAAATAAACAATTTAGAATTAATAATTTCAAATTATTAACTATACTTCAATTTGAAGTTGTGAATTTGAAATTCTCAAATAAACAATTTAGAATTAATAATTTCAAATTATTAACTATACTTCAATTTGAAGTTGTGAATTTGAAATTCTCAAATAAACAATTTAGAATTAATAATTTCAAATTATTAACTATACTTCAATTTGAAGTTGTGAATTTGAAATTCTCAAATAAACAATTTAGAATTAATAATTTCTAAATTATTAACTATACTTCAATTTGAAGTTGTGAATTTGAAATTCTCAAATAAACAATTTAAATTAATAATTTCAAATTATTAACTATACTTCAATTTGAAGTTGTGAATTTGAAATTCTCAAATAAACAATTTAGAATTAATAATTTCAAATTATTAACTATACTTCAATTTGAAGTTGTGAATTTGAAATTCTCAAATAAACAATTTAAATTAATAATTTCAAATTATTAACTATATTTCAATTTGAAGTTGTGAATTTGTAATTCTCAAATAAACAATTTAGAATTAATAATTTCAAATTATTAACTATACTTCAATTTGAAGTTGTGAATTTGAAATTCTCAAATAAACCATTTAGTATTAATAATTACAAATTGTTAAATATACTTCAATTTGAAGTTGTGAATTTGAAATTCTCAAATAAACAATTTAGAACTGATAATTACAAATTGTTAACTATACTTCAATTTGAAGTTGTGATTTTGAAATTCTCAAATAAACAATTTAGAATTAATAATTACAAATTGTTAACTATACTTCAATTTGAAGTTCTAAATTTGAAATTCTTAAATAACAATTTAGAATTAATAATTACAAATTGTTAACTATACTTCAATTTGAAGTTCTGAATTTGAAATTCTGAAATAACTATTTAGAATTAATAATTTCAAATTAATAACTATACTTCAATTTGAAGTTGTGAATTTGAAATTTTCAAATAAACAATTTAGAATTAATAATTTCAAATTATTAACTATACTTCAATTTGAAGTTGTGAATTTGAAATTCTCAAATAAACAATTTAGAACTGATAATTACAAATTATTAACTATACTTTAATTTGAAGTTGTGAATTTGAAATTCTCAAATAAACAATTTAGAATTAATAATTACAATTTGTTAACTATACTTCAATTTGAAGTTGTGAATTTGAAATTCTCAAATAAACAATTTAGAATTAATAGTTACAAATTGTTAACTATACTTCAACTTGAAGTTGTGAATTTCAAATTCTCAAATAAACAATTTAGAATTAATAATTTCAAGTTATTAACTATACTTCAATTTGAAGTTGTAAATTTGTAATTCTCAAATAAACAATTTAGAATTAATAATTACAAATTGGTAACTATACTTCAATTTGAAGTTGTGAATTTGAAATTCTCAAATAAACTATTTAGAATTAATAATTACAATTTGTTAACTATACTTCAATTTGAAGTTGTGAATTTAAAATTCTCAAATAAACAATTTAGAATTAATAATTACAATTTGTTAACTATACTTCAATTTGAAGTTGTGAATTTGAAATTCTCAAATAAACAATTTAGAATTGATAATTACAAATTGTTAACTATACTTCAATTTGAAGTTGTGAATTTGAAATTCTCAAATAAACAATTTAGAATTAATAATTTCAAGTTATTAACTATACTTCAATTTGAAGTTGTGAATTTGAAATTCTCAAATAAACTATTTAGAATTAATAATTACAATTTGTTAACTATACTTCAATTTGAAGTTGTGAATTTGAAATTCTCAAATAAACAATTTAGAAGTAATAATTACAAATTGTTAACTATACTTCAATTTGAAGTTGTGAATTTGAAATTCTCAAATAAACAGTTTAGAACTGATAATTACAAATTGTTAACTATACTTCAATTTAAAGTTGTGAATTTGAAATTCTCTAATAAACAATTAAGAATCAATAATTACAAATTGTTAACTATACTTCAATTTGAAGTTGTGAAATTGAAATTCTCAAATAAACAATTTAGAACTGATAATTACAAATTTTTAACAATACTTTAATTTGAAGTTGTGAATTTAAAATTCTCAAATAAACAATTTAAAATTAATAATTTCAAATTATTAACTATGCTTCAATTTAAAGTTGTAAATTTGAAATTCTCAAATAAATAATTTAGAATTAATAATTAAAATTGTTAACTATCCTTCAATTTGAAGCTGTGAATTTGAAATTCTCAAATAAACAATTTAGAACTGATAATTACAAATTGTTAACTATACTTCAATTTGAAGTTGTGAATTTGAACTACTCAAATAAACAAATTAGAATTAATAATTACAAATTGTTAACTATACTTCAATTTGAAGTTGTTAATTTAATATTCTCAAATAAACAATTTAGAATTAATAATTACAAATTGTTAACTATACTTCAATTTGAAGTTGTTAATTTAATATTCTCAAATAAACAATTTAGAATTAGTAATTACAAATTGTTAACAATACTTCAATTTGAAGTTGTTAATTTGAAATTCTCAAATAAACAATTTAGAATTAATAATTTCAAATTATTAACTATACTTCAATTTGAAGTTGTGAATTTGAAATTCTCAAATAAACAATTTAGAAGTGATAATTACAAATTGTTATCTATACTTCAATTTGAAGTTGTGAATTTAAAATTCTCAAATAAACAATTTAGAACTGATAATTACAAATTGTTAAATATACTTCAATTTGAAGTTGTGAATTTGAAAATCTCAAATAAACAATTTAGAACTAATAATTACAAATTGTTAACTATACTTCAATTTGAAGTTGTTAATTTAATATTCTCAAATAAACAATTTAGAATTAATAATTACAAATTGTTAACTATACATCAATTTGAAGTTGTGAATTTGAAATTCTCAAATATACAATTTAGAATTAATAATTACAAATTGTTAACTATACTTCAATTTGAAGTTGTGAATTTGAAATTCTCAAATAAACAATTTAGAATTAATAATTTCAAATTATTAACTATACTTCAATTTGAAGTTGTGAATTTGAAATTCTCAAATAAACAATTTAGAATTAATAATTTCAAATTATTAACTATACTTCATTTTGAAGTTGTGAATTTGAAATTCTCAAATAAACAATTTAGAATTAATAATTTCAAGTTATTAACTATACTTCAATTTGAAGTTGTGAATTTGAAATTCTCAAATAAACAATTTAGAATTTATAATTTCAAATTATTAACTATACTTCAATTTGAAGTTGTGAATTTGAAATCCTCAAATAAACCATTTAGAATTAATAATTACAAATTGTTAACTATACTTCAATTTGAAGTTATTAATTTGAAATTCTCAAATAAACAATTTAGAACTGATAATTACAAATTGTTAACTATACTTCAATTTGAAGTTTTGAATTTGAAATTCTCAATAAACAATTTAGAATTAATAATTTTAAATTATTAACTATACTTCAATTTGAAGTTGTGAATTTGAAATTCTCAAATAAACAATTTAGAATTAATAATTACAAATTGTTAACTATACTTCAATTTGAAGTTGTGAATTTGAAATTCTCAAATAAACAATTTAGAATTAATAATTTCAAATTATTAACTATATTTCAATTTGAAGTTGTGAATTTGAAATTCTCAAATACACAATTTAGAATTAATAATTTAAAAATATTAACTATACTTCAATTTAAAGTTGTGAATTTGAAATTCTCAAATAAACAATTTAGAATTAATAATTAAAAATTGTTAACTATACTTCAATTTGAAGTTGTGAATTTGAAATTCTCAAATACACAATTTAGAATTAATAATTTCAAATTATTAACTATACTTCAATTTGAAGTTGTGAATTTGAAATTCTCAAATAAACAATTTAGAATTAATAATTACAAATTTTAACTATACTTCAATTTGAAGTTGTGAATTTGAAATTCTCTAATAAACATTTTAGAAATGATAATTTCAAATTGGTAACTATACTTCAATTTGAAGTTGTGAATTTGAAATTCTCAAATAAACAATTTAGAATTAATAATTTCAAATTATTAACTATATTTCAATTTGAAGTTGTGAATTTGAAATTCTCAAATAAACAATTCAGAATTAATAATTTCAAATTATTAACTATACTTTAATTTGAAGTTGTGAATTTGAAATTCTCAAATAAACAATTTAGAATTAATAATTTCAAATTATTAACTATACTTTTATTTGAAGTTGTGAATTTGAAATTCTCAAATAAATAATTTAGAATTAATAATTACAAATTGTTAACTATACTTCAATTAGAAGTTGTAAATTTGAAATTCTCAAATAAACAATTTAGAACTGATAACTACAAATTGTTAACTATCCTTCAATTTGAAGTTATGAATTTGAAATTCTCAAATAAACAATTTAGAATTAGTAATAACAAATTGTTAACTATACTTCAATTTGAAGTTGTGAATTTGAAATTCTCAAATAAACAATTTAGAATTAATAATTACAAATTGTTAACTATACTTCAATTTGAAGTTGTGAATTTGAAATTCTCAAATAAACAATTTAAATTAATAATTTCAAATTATTAACTATACTTCAATTTAAAGTTGTGAATTTGAAATTCTCAAATAAATAATTTAGAATTAATAATTACAAATTGTTAACTATACTTCAATTTGAAGTTGTGAATTTGAAATTCTCGAATAAACAATTTAGAACTGATAATTACAAATTGTTAACTATACTTCAATTTGAAGTTGTGAATTTGAAATTCTCAAATAAACAATTTAGAATTAATAATTACAAATTGTTAACTATACTTCAATTTGAAGTTGTGAATTTGAAATTCTCAAATAAACAATTTAGAATTAATAATTACAAATTGTTAACTATACTTCAATTTGAAGTTGTGAATTTGAAATTCTCAAATATACAATTTAGAATAATAATTACAAATTGTTAACTATACTTCAATTTGAAGTTGTGAATTTGAAATTCTCAAATAAACAATTTAGAACTGATAATTACAAATTGTTAACTATACTTTAATTTGAAGTTGTAAATTTGAAATTCTCAAATAAACAATTTAGAATTAATAATTACAAATTGTTAACTATACTTCAATTTAAAGTTGTGAATTTGAAATTCTCAAATAAACAATTTAGAATTAGTAATTACAAATTGTTAACTATACTTCAATTTGAAGTTGAGAATTTGAAATTTAAAAATAAACAATTTAGAATTAATAATTACAAATTGTTAACTATACTTCAACTTGAAGTTGTGAATTTGAAATTCTCAAATAAACAATTTAGAATTAGTAATTACAAATTGTTAACTATACTTCAATTTGAAGTTGTGAATTTGAAATTCTCAAATATACAATTTGGAATTAATAATTACAAATTGTTAACTATACTTCAATTTGAAGTTGTGAATTTGAAATTCTCAAATAACAATTTAGAATTAATAATTTTAAATTATTAACTATACTTAAATTTGAAGTTGTGTATTTGAAATTCTCAAATAAACAATTTAAATTAATAATTTCAAATTCTTAAATATACTTCAATTTGAAGTTGTGAATTTGAAATTCTCAAATAAACAATTTAGAATTAATAATTTCAAGTTATTAACTATACTTTAATTTGAAGTTGTGAATTTGAAATTTTCAAATAAACAATTTAGAATTAATAATTTTAAATTATTAACTATACTTCAATTTAAAGTTGTGAATTTGAAATTCTCAAATAAATAATTTAGAATTAATAATTACAAATTGTTGACTATACTTCAATTTAAAGTTGTGAATTTGAAATTCTCAAATAAATAGTTTAGAACTGATAATTACAAATTGTTAACTACACTTCAATTTGAAGTTGTGAATCTGAAATTCTCAAATAAACAATTAAAATTTATAGTTACAAATTGTTAACTATACTTCAATTTGAAGTTGTGAATTTGAAATTCTCAAATAAACAATTTAGAATTAGTAATTAAAAATTGTTAACTATACTTCAATTTGAAGTTGTGAATTTGAAATTCTCAAATATACAATTTCAATTAATAATTACAAATTGTTAACTATACTTCAATTTGAAGTTGTGAATTTGAAATTCACAAATAAACAATTTAGAACTGATAATTACAAATTGTTAACTATACTTTAATTTGAAGTTGTAAATTTGAAATTCTCAAATAAACAATTTAGAATTAATAATTACAAATTGTTAACTATACTTCAATTTGAAGTTGTGAATTTGAAATTCTCAAATAAACAATTTAGAATTAGTAATTACAAATTGTTAACTATACTTCAATTTGAAGTTGTGAATTTGAAATTCTCAAATAAACAATTTAGAATTAATAATTACAAATTGTTAACTATACTTCAACTTGAAGTTGTGAATTTGAAATTCTCAAATAAACAATTTACAATTAGTAATTAGAAATTGTTAACTATACTTCAATTTGAAGTTGTGAATTTGAAATTCTCAAATATACAATTTAGAATTAATAATTACAAATTGTTAACTATACTTCAATTTGAAGTTGTGAATTTGAAATTCTCAAATAAACAATTTAGAATTAATAATTTCAAATTCTTAAATATACTTCAATTTGAAGTTGTGAATTTGAAATTCTCAAATAAACAATTTAGAATTAATAATTACAAATTGTTAACTATACTTCAATTTGAAGTTGTGAATTTGAAATTCTCAAATAAACAATTTAGAATTAATAATTTCAAGTTATTAACTATACTTCAATTTGAAGTTGTGAATTTGAAATTCTCAAATAAACAATTTAGAATTAATAATTTCAAGTTATTAACTATACTTGAATTTGAAGTTGTGAATTTGAAATTTTCAAATAAACAATTTAGAATTAATAATTTTAAATTATTATCTATACTTCAATTTGAAGTTGTGAATTTGAAATTCTCAAATAAACAATTTAGAATTAATAATTACAAATTGTTAACTATACTTCAATTTGAAGTTGTGAATTTGAAATTTTCAAGTAAACAATTTAGAATTAATAATTTCAAATTATTAACTATACTTCAATTTGAAGTTGTGAATTTGAAATTCTCAAATAAACAATTTAGATTTAATAATTACAAATTGTTAACTATACTTCAATTTGAAGTTGTGAATTTGAAACTCTCAAATAAACTATTTAGAATTAATAATTTCAAATTATTAACTATACTTCAATTTGAAGTTGTGAATTTGAAATTCTCAAATAAACAATTTAGAATTAATAATTACAAATTGTTAACTATACTTCAATTTGAAGTTGTGAATTTGAAATTCTCAAATAACAATTTAGAATTAGTAATTACAAATTGTTAACTATACTTCAATTTGAAGTTGTGAATTTGAAATTCTCAAATAAACAATTTAGAATTAGTAATTACAAATTGTTAACTATACTTCAATTTGAAGTTGTGAATTTGAAATTCACAAATAAACAATTTAGAACTAATAATTACAAATTGTTAACTATACTTCAATTTGAAGTTGTGAATTTAAAATTCTCAAATAAACAATTTAGAAATAATAATTACAAATTGTTAACTATACTTCAATTTGAAGTTGTGAATTTGAAATTCTCAAATAAACAATTTAGAACTGATAATTACAAATTGTTAACTATACTTCAATTTGAAGTTGGTAATTTGAAACTCTCAAATAAACTATTTAGAATTAATAATTTCAAACTATTATTTATACTTCAATTTGAAGTTGTGAATTTGAAATTCTCAAATAAACAATTTAGAATTAATAATTACAAATTGTTAACTATACTTCAATTTGAAGTTGTGAATTTGAAACTCTCAAATAAACTATTTAGAATTAATAATTTCAAATTATTAACTATACTTCAATTTGAAGTTGTGAATTTGAAATTCTCAAATAAACAATTTAGAATTAATAATTTAAATTATTAAATATACTTCAATTTGAAGTTGTGAATTTGAAATTCTCAAATAAACAATTTAGAATTAATAATTGA
Source organism: Lycocerus yunnanus (assembly GCA_036346125.1). Lineage (NCBI taxonomy): Eukaryota > Metazoa > Arthropoda > Insecta > Coleoptera > Cantharidae > Lycocerus > Lycocerus yunnanus. The sequence continues at coordinate 34,958 of JARFIX010000761.1, read as the reverse complement.
AATTGTTAACTATGCTTCAATTTGAAGTTGTGAATTTGAAATTCTCAAATAAACAATTTACAATTAATAATTACAAATTGTTAACTATACTTCAATTTGAAGTTGTGAATTTGAAATTCTCAAATAAACAATTTAGAATTAATAATTTCAAGTTATTAACTATACTTCAATTTGAAGTTGTGAATTTGAAATTCTCAAATAAACAATTTAGAATTAATAATTTTAAATTATTAACTATACTTCAATTTGAAGTTGTGAATTTGAAATTCTCAAATAAACAATTTAGAATTAATAATTACAAATTGTTAAATATACTTCAATTTGAAGTTGTGAATTTGAAATTTTCAAATAAACAATTTAGAATTAATAATTACAAATTGTTAACTATACTTTAATTTGAAGTTGTGAATTTGAAATTCTGAAATAAACAATTTAGAATTAGTAATTACAAATTGTTAACTGTACTTCAATTTGAAGTTGTGAATTTGAAATTCTCAAATATACAATTTAGAATTAATAATTACAAATTGTTAACTATACTTCAATTTGAAGTTGTGAATTTGAAATTCTCAAATAAACAATTTAGAATTAGTAATTACAAATTGTTAACTATACTTCAATTTGAAGTTGTGAATTTGAAATTCTCAAATAAACAATTTAGAATTAATAATTACAAATTGTTAACTATGCTTTAACTTGAAGTTGTGAATTTGAAATTCTCAAATAAACAATTTAGAATTAATAATTACAAATTGTTAACTATACTTCAATTTGAAGTTGTGAATTTGAAATTCTCAAATATACAATTTAGAATTAATATATACAAATTGTTAACTATACTTCAATTTGAAGTTGTGAATTTGAAATTCTCAAATAAAAATTTAGAATTAATAATTTCAAATTATTAAATATACTTCAATTTGAAGTTGTGAATTTGAAATTCTCAAATAAACAATTTAGAATTAATAATTACAAATTGTTAACTATACTTCAATTTGAAGTTGTGAATTTGAAATTCTCAAATAAACAATTTAGAATTAATAATTTCAAGTTATTAACTATACTTTAATTTGAAGTTGTGAATTTGAAATTCTCAAATAAACAATTTAGAATTAATAATTTCAAGTTATTAACTATACTTCAATTTGAAGTTGTGAATTTGAAATTTTCAAATAAACAATTTAGAATTAATAATTTTAAATTATTAACTATACTTCAATTTGAAGTTGTGAATTTGAAATTCTCAAATAAACAATTTAGAATTAATAATTACAAATTGTTAACTATACTTCAATTTGAAGTTGTGAATTTGAAATTTTAAGTAAACAATTTAGAATTAATAATTTCAAATTATTAACTATACTTCAATTTGAAGTTGTGAATTTGAAATTCTCAAATAAACAATTTAGAATTAATAATTACAAATTGTTAACTATACTTCAATTTGAAGTTGTGAATTTGAAACTCTCAAATAAACTATTTAGAATTAATAATTTCAAATTATTAACTATACTTCAATTTGAAGTTGTGAATTTGAAATTCTCAAATAAACAATTTAGAATTAATAATTACAAATTGTTAACTATACTTCAATTTGAAGTTGTGAATTTGAAATTCTCAAATAACAATTTAAAATTAATAATTTCAAATTATTAACTATACTTCAATTTGAAGTTGTGAATTTGAAATTCTCAAATAAACAATTTAGAATTAATAATTACAAATTGTTAACTATACTTCAATTTGAAGTTGTGAATTTGAAATTCACAAATAAACAATTTAGAATTAATAATTTCAAATTATTAACTATACTTCAATTTGAAGTTGTGAATTTGAAATTCTCAAATAAACAATTTAGAATTAATAATTTTAAATTATTAACTATACTTCAATTTGAAGTTGTGAATTTGAAATTCTCAAATAAACATTTTAGAATTAATAATTTCAAATTTTTAACTATACTTCAATTTGAAGTTGTGAATTTGCAATTCTCAAATAAACAATTTAAATTAATAATTTTAAATTATTAACTATACTTTAATTTGAAGTTGTGAATTTGAAATTCTCAAATAAACAATTTAGAATTAATAATTTCAAATTATTAACTATACTTTAATTTGAAGTTGTGAATTTGAAATTCTCAAATAACAATTTAGAATTAATAATTTCAAATTATTAACTATACTTCAATTTGAAGTTGTGAATTTGAAATTCTCAAATAAACAATTTAGAATTAATAATTTTAAATTATTAACTATACTTTAATTTGAAGTTGTGAATTTGAAATTCTCAAATAAACAATTTAAATTAATAATTTCAAATTATTAACTATACTTCAATTTGAAGTTGTGAATTTGAAATTCTCAAATAAACAATTTAAATTAATAATTTCAAATATTAACTATACTTCAATTTGAAGTTGTGAATTTGAAATTCTCAAATAAACAATTTAAATTAATAATTTCAAATTATTAACTATATTTCAATTTGAAGTTGTGAATTTGAAATTCTCAAATAAACAATTTAGAATTAATAATTTTAAATTATTAACTATACTTCAATTTGAAGTTGTGAATTTGAAATTCTCAAATAAACCATTTAGTATTAATAATTACAAATTGTTAAATATACTTCAATTTGAAGTTGTGAATTTGAAATTCTCAAATAAACAATTTAGAACTGATAATTACAAATTGTTAACTATACTTCAATTTGAAGTTGTGAATTTGAAATTCTCAAATAAACAATTTAGAATTAATAATTACAAATTGTTAACTATACTTCAATTTGAAGTTGTGAATTTGAAATTCTTAAATAACAATTTAGAATTAATAATTACAAATTGTTAACTATACTTCAATTTGAAGTTCTGAATTTGAAATTCTGAAATAACAATTTAGAATTAATAATTTCAAATTAATAACTATACTTCAATTTGAAGTTGTGAATTTGAAATTTTCAAATAAACAATTTAAATTAATAATTTGAAATTATTAACTATACTTCAATTTGAAGTTGTGAATTTAAAATTCTCAAATAAACAATTTAGAATTAATAATTACAATTTGTTAACTATACTTCAATTTGAAATTGTGAATTTGAAATTCTCAAATAAACAATTTAGAATTGATAATTACAAATTGTTAACTATACTTCAATTTGAAGTTGTGAATTTGAAATTCTCAAATAAACAATTTAGAATTAATAATTTCAAGTTATTAACTATACTTCAATTTGAAGTTGTAAATTTGAAATTCTCAAATAAACAATTTAGAATTAATAATTTCTAATTATTAACTATACTTCAATTTAAAGTTGTAAATTTGAAATTCTCAAATAAATAATTTAGAATTAATAATTTCTAATTATTAACTATACTTCAATTTGAAGTTGTGAATTTAAAATTTTCAAATAAACAATTTACAATTAATAATTTCAAATTATTAACTATACTTAATTTGAAGTTGTGAATTTGAAATTCTCAAATAAACAATTTAGTATTAATAATTTCAAATTATTAACTATACTTCAATTTGAAGTTGTGAATTTGAAATTCTCAAATAAACAATTTAGAATTAATAATTTCAAGTTATTAACTATACTTCAATTTAAAAGTTGTTAATTTGAAATTCTCAAATAAACAATTTAGAACTGATAATTACAAATTGTTAACTATACTTCAATTTGAAGTTGTAAATTTGAAATTCTCAAATAAACAATTTAGAATTAATAATTTCTAATTATTAACTATACTTAATTTGAAGTTGTGAATTTGAAATTCTCAAATAAACAATTTAGAATTAATAATTACAATTTGTTAACTATACTTCAATTTGAAGTTGTGAATTTAAAATTCTCAAATAAACAATTTAGAATTAATAATTACAATTTGTTAACTATACTTCAATTTGAAATTGTGAATTTGAAATTCTCAAATAAACAATTTAGAATTGATAATTACAAATTGTTAACTATACTTCAATTTGAAGTTGTGAATTTGAAATTCTCAAATAAACAATTTAGAATTAATAATTTCAAGTTATTAACTATACTTCAATTTGAAGTTGTAAATTTGAAATTCTCAAATAAACAATTTAGAATTAATAATTTCTAATTATTAACTATACTTCAATTTGAAGTTGTAAATTTGAAATTCTCAAATAAATAATTTAGAATTAATAATTTCAATTATTAACTATACTTCAATTTGAAGTTGTGAATTTAAAATTTTCAAATAAACAATTTACAATTAATAATTACAAATTGTTAACTATACTTCAATTTGAAGTTGTGAATTTGAAATTCTCAAATAAACAATTTAGAATTAATAATTTCAAATTATTAACTATACTTCAATTTGAAGTTGTGAATTTGAAATTCTCAAATAAACAATTTAGAATTAATAATTTCAAGTTATTAACTATACTTCAATTTGAAGTTGTAATTTGAAATTCTCAAATAAACAATTTAGAACTGATAATTTCAAATTGTTAACTATACTTCAATTTGAAGTTGTAAATTTGAAATTCTCAAATAAACAATTTAGAATTAATAATTTCTAATTATTAACTATACTTCAATTTGAAGTTGTGAATTTAAAATTTTCAAATAAACAATTTAAATTAATAATTTCAAATTATTAACTATACTTCAATTTGAAGTTTTGAATTTGAAATTCTCAAATAAACAATTTAGTATTAATAATTTCAAATTATTAACTATACTTTAATTTGAAGTTGTGAATTTGAAATTTCAAATAAACAATTTAAATTAATAATTTAAATTATTAACTATACTCAATTTAAGTTGTAATTTGAAATTCTCAAATAAACAATTTAGAATTAATAATTCAAATTATTAACTATATCAATTTGAAGTTGTGAATTTGAAATTTTCAAATAAACAAAAATTAATAAATTTTAAAAAAATTTAAATTTAAAATTTAAAATTTAAATTTCCAAAAAAATTTTTTAAATTTTTTAAAAAAAATTTTTAAAAATTTTTTAAAAATTTAAATTTTTAAAAAAATTTTTTAAAAAATTTTTTAAACAATTTTTTAATTTTAAATTTTAAATTTCCAAAAAAAAAAATTTAAAATTTTAAAAAAATTTAAATTTAAAATTTAAAAATTTTTAAAAAACCAATTTTTAAAAAATTTAAAATTTTAAAAAAATTTAAAATTTTTTAAAAAATTTTTTAAAAAAAATTTAAATTTAAAATTTTTAAATTTTAAAAAAATTTAAAAAAAAAAAATTTAAAAAAAATTTTTTAAATTTAAAAAAAATTTTTTAAAAAAAAAAAAATTTTTTTTTTAAATTTTAAAAAAATTTGAAATTTAAAAAAAATTTTAAAATTTTAAATTTAAAATTGGAAAAATTTAAATTTAAAAAAATTTAAAATTTCCAAATTTAAAAAAAAATTTAAAAATTTTTTAAAATTTCAAATTTAAAATTTAAATTTAAAATTTAAAATTTAAAATTTAAATTAATTTTTTTAATTTAAAATTTCAAATTTAAAAATTTAAATTTAAAATTTCAAAAAAATTTAAAATTTTAATTTAAAATTGTTAATTTAAATTCCAAAAAAATTTAAAAATTTTTAAAAAAAAAAAAATTTAAGTTTTAAATTTAAATTTTTAAAAAAAAAAAATTTAAAAAAAAAAACTTAAAATTTAAAATTTTAAATTTAAATTTTTAAAAAATTTAAATTTAAAATTTTAAAAAAAATTTAAATTTAAAATTTAAAATTTTAAAAATTTAAATTTAAAATTTAAATTTAAAAAAAAAAATTTAAATTTAAAATTTAATTTTAAATTTAAATTTTTAAAAAATTTTAAAAATTTTAAAAAAAAAAAAATTTTAAATTTTAATTTAAATTTTTAAAAAAAAAAAATTTAAAAAAAATTTTTAAATTAAATTTAAAAATTTAAAAAATTTAAAATTTAAAATTTAAATTTTAAAATTAAAAATTTTAAAAATAATTTAAATTTTTTAAAATTTAAAATTTAAAATTAAAAAAAAAAAAAAAATTTGAAAAAAAAATTTTAATTTTTTTTTTAAAAAAAAAAAACCCAAATAAAAAAATTTTTTAAAATTTAAATTTTAATTTTTTTTTTAAAAAAAAAAAAAAAAAAAAATTTAATTTTACCTTTTTAAATTTTTTTTTTAAAAAAATTTAAAAATAAAAAAAAAATAATTTAAAATTTTAATTTTTTTTTTAAAAAAAAAAAATAAAAAAATTTTTTTAAAATTACCTTTTTTTTAATTTAAATTTCAAATTTAAAAATTTAAATTAAAAATTTAAATTTTAAATTAAAATTTTTAAAATTTAATTTGAAATTTAAATTTAAAAATTTAAATTAAAATTTAAAATTTTAATTTAAATTTTTTAATTTTAATTTAAATTTAAATTTAAAAATTTAAAAAAAATTTAAAAAAATTTTTAAAATTTTAATTTTTTTTTTTTTAAAAAAAAAACCCAAAAAAATTTTTTAATTTCAATTTTTTAAAATTTAATTTAATTTGGAAATTTAAATTTCCAAATTTAAAAATTTAAAAAAATTTTAAATTTTTAAAAATTTAAATTTAATTTAAATTTAAATTTAAAAATTTAAAAATTTAAAATTAAAATTTTAAAATTTTTAAAATTTAATTTAATTTTTTTTTTAAAAAAAAAATTTAAAAAAAAAAAATTTTAAAATTTTAATTTTTGGGTTTTTTTTTAAAAAAAAAAAAATTAATTTTTTTAAAAATTTCTTTTTGGGTTTTTTTTTAAAAAAAAAAAAATTAATTAAAAATTTTAAAATTTTAATTTAATTTAATTTGAAATTCTCAAATAAACAATTTAAATTAATAATTTCAAATTGTTAACTATACTTCAATTTGAAGTTGTAATTTTTTTTAAAAAAAAAAAAAAAAAAAAAATTTTTTTTAACTTTTTAATTTGGGGAAAAAAAAAAATTTAAAAAACAAATTTTAAAAAAAAAATTTTTTTTTTCAAAAAAAAAAAAATTTTAAATTTTTAAAAAAATTTTTTTTAAAAAAAAAATTTTTAAAAAATTTTTAAAATTTAATTTAAATTTTTTAAAAAAAAAATTTAAAATTTAAAATTCTTTTAAAATTAATTTAATTTTTTGAAATTTTTTAAAAAAAAAAAATTTTTAAAAAAATTTTCAAATTTTTTTTTTAAAAAAATTTTTAAAATTTAAATTTAAAAAAAAAAAATTTAAATTTAAAATTTTTCCAAAAAAAAATTAAATTTTTTTTTTAAAAATTTAAAAAAAAAAAATTTAAAAATTTAAATTAATTTAAAAATTTTAAAATTAATTTTTTTTTAAAAAAAAATTTTTTAAAAAAAAATTTTTAAATTAAAATTTTTTAAAATTTTTTTTAAAAAAAAATTTTTTAAAAAAATTTTTTTTTTTTGAATTTAAAATTTTAAAATTTTAAATTTAAAAAAAAAATTTTTTAAATTTTAAAAATTTAAATTTAAAATTTTAAATTTAAACTTAAAAAAAAAATTTTTTTTAAAAAAAAAATTAAAAATTTTTTTTTAAAAAAAAAAAAAATTTTAAAAAATTTTAATTTAATTTTTTTTTTAAAAAAAATTTAAAAATTTAAATTTAAAATTAAAATTTTTTAATTAATTTTTTTTAAAAAAATTTAAAAAAAATTTAAAATTAAAAAATTTTTAAAATTTAAAATTTGGAAAAATTTCCAAATTTAAAATTTAAATTTAAAATTTAAAATTAAAATTTAAATTAATTTTTTAAATTTAAACTTAAAAAATTTTTAAAAAAATTTTTTAAAATTTTTAAATAAAAATTTGAATTTAATTTAAAATTTTAAAAAAAATTTTTAAAATTTAATTTAAAATTTTAAAAAAAATTTTTAAAAAAAAAATTTTAAAAAAAAATTTAAAAAATTTAAAATTTTAAAAAAATTTAAAAAATTTAAAATTTTAAAATTTTAAAAAAAATTTGAAAATTTAAAAAATTTTTTAAACAATTTAAATTTAAATTTAAAATTTTAAAACCCAAAAAAATTTGGTTTTAAAAAATTTTTAAACTTTTTTTAATTTTTTTTTTTAAAAAAATTTTTTAAATTTAAAATTTAAATAAAATTTTTAAATTAATTTAAAAATTTTTTAAAAATTTAAATTTAAAATTTAAATTTAAAATTTAAAAAGTTTTAAATTAAAATTTTAATTTTTTTAAATTCCAAAAAGTTTTTTAAAAATTTTAAAAAAATTTAAATTTAAAATTTAAATTTTAAAATTTTAATTCCAAAAAAATTTAAATTTAAATTTTAAAAAAAATTTAAATTAAAATTTAAAATTTGGAAAAATTTAAATTTAAAATTTAAAAATTTAAAAAAAAAAAAAATTTAAAATTTTAATTTAAATTTTTAAAAAAAAAAAATTTAAAAAAAATTTAAATTTAATTTAATTTTAATTTTTTTTAAAAAAATTTTTTAAAAATTTTAAAAAAATTTAAATTTTAATTTTAAATTTTAATTTTTTTAAAAAAATTTTTTAAAAATTTTTTAAAAATTTAAAATTTAAAATTTAAAATTTTAATTTTTTTTAAAAAATTTTTTAAAAAATTTTAAAAAAATTTTTAAAATTTTAATTTAAAATTTTAATTTAAAATTTTTTTTTTAAAATTTTAAAAAAAATTTTAAATTTAATTTAAATTTTAAAATTTAAATTCCAAAAAAATTTAAAAATTTTAAAAAAAAAAAAAATTTAAAATTGTTAATTTAAATTTTTAAAAAAAAAAAATTTAAAAAAAAAATTTAAATTTAAAATTTTAATTTGAAATTCCAAAAAAATTTAAAAATTTAAAAAATTTTTTTTAATTTAAAATTTTGGTTTTTTTAAAATTTTTTAAAAAAAAAAATTTTTTAATTTTTAAAATTTTTTTTTTTAAAAAATTTTTTTAAAAATTTTTAAAAAAAATTTAAATTTAATTTAAATTTTAAATTTTTTTAAAAAAATTTTTTAAAAAAAAAAATTTAAAATTAATTTTTAAAAAATTTTTTTTTTTAAAAAAATTTTTTAAAAAAAAAAAATTTAAATTAATTAATTTTTTTTTAAAAATTTAAATTTAAAATTTAAATTTAAAATTTTAAAAAAATTTAAATTTAAAATTTAATTTTAAATTTAAATTTTTTAAAAAAATTTAAATTTAAAATTTTAAAAAAATTTAAATTTAAAATTTTTTTTTTAAAAATTTAAATTTAAAATTTTAAATTTAAAATTTTAAATTAAAAATTTAAATTAAAATTTTTTTTTTAAAAATTTCAAATTTAAAATTTAAATTTAAAATTTCAAATTAAAAATTTAAATTAAAATTTAAAATTTTAATTTAAATTCCAAAAAAAAATTTAAAAAAAAAATTTTTAAATTTAATTTAAATTTTAATTTTCCTTTAAAAATTTAATTTAAATTTAAAATTAAAAATTTTAAAATTAAAATTTAAAAATTTAAAATTTAAATTTAAATTTAAAATTTAAATTTAAAAAAATTTTAAAATTAAAAAAAATTTTTTTTAATTTAAATTTTTAAAAAAATTTTTAAAAAAAAAAAATTTAAATTAATTTTTAAAAAATTTTTTTTTTTAAAAAAATTTAAATTTAAAATTAAAAATTTTAAAAAAAAAAGGTTTAAATTTAAATTTAAAATTTAAAATTTAAAATTTAAAATTAAAAATTTTAAAAAAAAAAATTTTTTAAAATTTAAAATTTAAAATTTAAAATTTAAAAAAAATTAAAAATTTTAAACTAAATTTAAAATTTTTTAATTTAAATTTAAATTTAAAATTTAAAAATTTTAAAAAAAAATTTTTTTTAAAAAAAAATTTTTAAAAAAAATTTTTTTTAATTTTTTTTGGGTTTTAAATTTAAAAAAAAAAAAAATTTAAAATTTTTAAAATTTAAAATTTGGGAAAATTTAAAAA